>MU186276.1:29232-50155 GCA_016904865.1 Pissodes strobi | reverse complement strand
GGCCAATTGAAACTTTCCACCCCGATTTTTCGAATTTAAAATCAAAATCAGAAAAAAACCTCGAACCCGTCGATTTTTGATTTAAGGGGGAAATATTTTTCAGCTTTTTTCATCCCCGTAGCTTTCACCCCCTAGCTGGGGGAAAAACAACCCCCGAAATTTGAATAGGGAAGAGGGGTCGTGCCATACCTCTTTTTAAAGGTCTCATCGAGTTCTTTATGGCTCTATAATTTGACGTCATTATTTTCAACCACAACTAAATGACAGCTTGTCAGAAATTCTTAGGAATTTGAAAGTCTGAATACAAATAAGATTTGGTTTTTATGGTTTTGTGAAAAAAATAAAGATCCCTCGGACACGTCGATTTCTATTTTGAAGGGAAACTATTTTTCAGTGTTTTCATCCCCATAATTTTAACCCCCCAGCTGGAAGGAGAACAACCCACGAATTTTGAATAATGCAGAGGGGTCGTGCCATACCTCTTTTAAAGGTGTCGACGAGTTCTTTACGACCCTATCATTTAACGTCATTATTTCCATCCTATCTACAGGGTGAGTGATTCAATGAAAAATTTTCACCCTGGTTTTCTTAGGTGTAATATTTAAAAACACACAAGAAATAAAAATGAAATAATCTCAGCGGCAGAAATTTTCGTTGGCATAGTATCCTCCTATTGACATGAAGACTAGCAGGAAAAAAATACGCATAAAACGAACTCCAAGTTATATACATCTTCAAATCCCTAACAATTTTTGACAAGCTGTAATTTCTTTGTGGATGAAAATAATGACGTCAAATTATAGGGTCATAAAGAACTCGATGACACCTTTAAAAAGAGGTGTGGCACGACCCCTTCCCCCTATTCAAAATTCGGGGGTTGTGCTACTTCCAGCTTGGGGGTTAAAATTACGGGGAAGAAAAAACTGAAGAATAGTTCCCCTTCAAATTAGAAATTGACGCGTGAGAGAGTCCTCCATTTTTCAAAAAAAAAACATAAAAACAAAATTAAATTGTAAACAGATCTTCAAATCCTTGACAGCTTTTGACAAGCTGTCATTTCGTTGTAGATGAAAATAATGACGTCAAATTATAGGGTCATAAAGAACTCGATGACACCTTTAAAAAGAGGTGTCGCACGACCCCTGTCCCCTATTCAAATTTCGGGGGTTTTTCTTCCCCCAGCTAGGGGGTAAAAGTTACGGGGATGAAAAAAGCTGAAAAATAGTTCCCCCTTAAATAAAAAATCGACGGGTTAGAGCGTTTTTTCATATTTTGATTTTAAAGCCGAGAAATAAAGGTGGAAAGTTTCCATTGGCCCACCCTGTATATATATATGTTGTAACGTAGGTTTTCACGGATGGTAGAATGAACAAAAGTGTTATTCCGGGTTTCAATCCGTTCGTCAGTAGAATTGGTTATCTCACGACGTTTCGCCAACATCCCAGTTGGCATTTTCAAGTGTTGCTTCCTTGATGGCTGCTTGACTCGAACTGAGCACCCTGGTCCTGTGCCGGGCCTTTTATAGGCCTGCGTCTGCGCAGATTGTATCTTGGTTCTGCTTGGGTCTGTCCGACTTCCTGTGTTTCAGTTTGTTGTCTATGTGTTTGTTCCTCTGATGTGGTCGATTTTGGTTGTTGTTTTTTGATGATGCTTTTCCAGGTGTTGGAAATATTTTGCGCATCATCTCTCCTGTTGATATGTAGTCTTTTTTCTATTTCTATGGCTTCTCTGATGGTGCGTGTTCGAAAATGCTTTATGGGAGCGATCTGTTTTGCTTGCTGGAAATTTATTGTGTGCCCTGTTTCTTGGTGGTGCTGAAACAGAGCTGAGGTGGTTTGTTTGTTTCTTGTGCTGTTCATGTGCTCCTGTACTCTGGCAGAGATTCTTCTGTTTGTTTGGCCGATGTATTCCATGTCACAGTTCTTGCAGGGGATGCTGTATACCCCGTGGTTTTCCAAAGGTATTTTATCTTTGGGATTGCCTATAATCTGGTGGATCGTTGTTGCTGGCTTATAGATTGTTGTTATTTCATGTTTCCTTAGGATTCTTCCAATTGCGTCTGTTACGCCTTTTATGTATGGCAGTGTAGTTGTCGGTCTGGATTCATCGTGCTCTTTTTTGTTTTTTGTTGGGTTTGTAGCTCGCTTGGAAGCCTTTTTGATGTGGTGTTCTTTGTAGTTGTTCTGTTTTAGAGCTCTTGTGATGTTGTGGAGTTCTTCTGAGCGATTTGAGGATTTGGTTAACTGGATGGACCTCGAGATCAGAGTATCGGCTACTGATTGTATTTGAGAGGGATGATGGTGGGACTCTGCGTTTAGGTATCTATTGGTATGAGTTGGTTTCCTATAGACTGTGTAGTCGATGGATAAGGCGTCTTTTTTTATAATTAGAAGATCCAGGAAGGGCAGTTGACCGTTTGCCTCTACCTCAAGTGTAAATTGTATTCGGTGGTGTATTTTGTTGAGCTCTTCCAAGAAAAGGTCTAGATTGACTCTACCGTGTGGCCATATAATGAAAATGTCATCCACATATCGTTTCCAAAAGCTTGGCTTCATTTGGGCATTCTTCAAGGCGACTAAAGGCCTTGATAGTTTTGAACATCGAAGAAAAGTGGCGGACCTATCCGGTTACTATCGCTACTACGGAATGTGCTCGAACAAGCTAGCACTTATGATTCCGCCCAGAGTTGTACCAAACAGAAACACCCGTCAAACACAAGCTGAACAATAATTATATATTCCATAACCATTGCTACTGACGATTAATGTTTAGATAAAATACTTCTGATAGTCACAGAGCTATAGACATATCGCAGCTTTAGTAGATCATAACCATGTCTTTCTAAAATAGCAACTCTGGATATGTTACTTGGTTCTGTACGTTATCATTAGCTTTATAAATATGATATAGGCGTTGATAGTTGCTAGATTCATAGCGCAGTAAAACAAAACCATTGGACAACTGAATATTGATCAAGCATAGTTGAAAGATACATCAAGCTTATCAATTACATTCATCTACAATGATTTCAGACTTTCATTTCTATAGAAGAAATTCATAAGTGCCACGTTTCTACTTGCTCCTAGAAAATAAGCAAGTTTTCTTATGTGAACATTCCCTTCTTTGTTTTTTAAAATATAATATTCCCTTTTCTAACTAAGTAAAATATAATGTGTTTTATTGATATCTAATTAAAAATATTAATGTTATTATATTAGAGCGGGTAGTTTCGCATTTTTCGAATATAGGTCTTAAAGAACGATGTTAACAATATTGTCATTTTTGCACATGATAATAATAATGAATGGTTAAACTACATGATTGCATAAAATCATGTCGTAATATTGCTTTTTAGCAAATATCAAATTCTGTTGACATAATTTTCGAATTAAAATCTGGCTGATCATTGATTATTTACCTGGTTACTTCATCACCTTCGACTATCAAGCATTAGGCAACATTAGCAGCGATAAAATACAAATGCTGTAATTTGTCGTACACCTTTTGATAACCACTGTCTTATTGGTAAATTGCCTGTTTACTATCATATTATGGTAGTTCACCGCCAGGTCTGCAATATGTTGTCGGGGCTCTGTTATTTTTTTCGTTTTATTATAACGGTATCTCATTTCATCTTAAATTGATGTTATTCAACGAACTAGGCTTCCGGACCAGCATAAATTAAATATAATTAGCTGTCGAAAAACCGAAAACAGTAGGCAAATGGGTAATATCTGAAAATATAAGAATATAGCTACAACCTTTTTTTATGTCGTTTTAATAGGTATTATATACTGTTAAATTTCCTTCAGAAACTAAATTATAAATATCTATGGTAATAGATATTTTTATAGGTATCCTATATGGCATTGAAATGTATTAGCGACTTCCCATTAATTGGCAACGGAAAGTATGTTGGTGTTGCATTATGACTTACATATCTTTGTCTAAGATGTAGCTTTTTTACTATTTAAAGAAAAAATGATGTAGGGTATCGGTTTTTATGAATCAAGACGTCCCCAACTAGGTAAAATGTGCCTTACTCAAATTAAAAGTAAACCTAGAAAAGGCAGATTTTACTATTTTTATTAAATAAATTAAGAGAGATTTGTTTTAAAATGTTACAAAATCGTACAAGATGATTTATTTTGTCAATGAGAAGAAACATACGGCTCTAAAGACTTCGATGTCATGTGGCTCAAATTAAGCACAGATCGGGCAACCAAATTCATATGTTGCTTGTATAGACCACCTAGCGAATACCAATATAAACGGATTTTCTTAAATCTTTAATCAAATTGATTTTCTGCAGATCAACTATCGAACGGTAGAAATTTTCATAGTAGGATGCTTCAACATAATAACATCGACTGGTTGAAACACTCCAACAAAAACGACGATGAAGGACGAGAGTCGAGACTTTTGCTATAAGTCACGGACTGACTCAGCTGGTTGAGGAACCTAATCCTGGCCTCTAAACCGTAACTGTCCAACCTTCGTTGGGCTCATCAGATCACAATCTTATCTCCGCAACTTGTGAACTTGCTATCAAAACATACGAGCCACAGGTACCCCGAAAGGTTTGGAACTACAAATCTGCAAAGTGGCGTGATCTTTCTATTCCTTGGAAAGATGTCTGAGTTAGTAAACAAAACACCTCTGCGTCTGCTGTTGAGATAACTCAAGTTATCCTAGGTGGTATGGAAGATTTCATCCCCTCTTCTATGGAACGTGTCTCAAACGGTAAACCATGGTTTGGGAAAAACTGTTTAAGAGCAGTCAATGCGAAAAATGCCGCCTACCGGAAATGGCGCCGAGATTCGACAGCCGAAAACCAAAATATATACATCACACCCAGTATAAGCGGACCATTGACGAGTGCAAGGAGGGATATAACGAGCAGATCAAGAACAAGCTTCTCAACTGTACTAACGCCGTTTCGCCAGTTGCCAAAGTTGTCAATAAGGGTTTTAAAGACTTTAATCCTACCACTGACCAAAGATGATGGCTCAATAGCGAAAACCGCCAAAGAAAATGCGAGCATTCTTGCCGAAATGGTTGCATCCAACTCTATAGTAGGTCTTCAAGGAAAGACTTCCCCAGCTACCAAGAGCGAATTCCTCAATGTCAGGTCTGGTATTTTACCAACGCGAAGTGAAACGAATACTCAAAAGCCTAGACACTAACAAAGCCGTTCCGGCAATAGTGCTTAAGAAATGTGCTATTAAAATAGCAGTCCCACTATGCAGGCTTTTCTCCCTATCATAACGAACTGCATGCTTCCCTTCTACCTGGAAATGAGCTTCCCAAAGGAAGATAAAAAACGAATCCAAATAACTACCGTCCAATTGCCTTAGTTTTCATCATGCCCAAAGTCATGGACAAACTGATCAACGAACAGCTCTTAAAATGTCTCGAATCGGCAGACATCATAAGCCTTACGGGACCTACCTGTGGACCAAAGCCATCGAGAGCTACGGTGAATCTCGTGTAGTAGCTCTCGACATATCCAAGGCATTTGATAGGGTGTGGCATGTACTGCTTCTGTGGCTTTCCGATTTCTTAAGGAATCAAAGCATAGCTAGTTGGTATTGATGGAAATCTCTCGGAGGAATTTAAAATCAATGCCAAAGTTCCTCAAGGGTTTATATTATCTCCTACACTGTACCTGCTCTATATCTGTTGAAAATTACTTTTAACGGAAATTAGATTTTTAAATATTAAGCGTTTCATTTATCAATAATAGAACGATTTACAGTTTAAGTTCCCAGGCCAAAAAACTGTTTTCTTTAGTTGTTGGTTGTTTTGTGGATAAATGTTTATACTGTGTGTTTTAATACGCTGTTAATCAAAATAAAAACTTTCGTAGCAGTGACTTTTATTTTTGTCGTACAGCCACTTACTAAAACATTACTCTTTATGTACCCCTAAAACGTACAATATCAAGGAGGGGCTTTAAGCAACATCAACAAAACAACGAAGAAAATAACAATAAAATGCATACAACAAAGAATGAAAACATAAAAAAAAATAAATCCAAGAGACCGACACCTATCAGGGGTACAAATAATGAATCAAGAGCCTTCAAAACGGCTCCTAGGATGACTTTTCTGTTCGTCTCCGGTTTTGCTCCAGATGTTGAGGCAGAACAATTAATCGCTTTTCTATAAGACAAACACCCTGAACGGACTGTCGATGTGAGAAAATTAAAACAAAAAAGGACAAATATCGTTCCTCATTTATCCACAGTGAAAGGGACAGATACCCTATGTTCTATGGGAATCATTGTGAACCATTTTCTGAACATACAGCGCCTGTGAAAATTGCAACAAGAACAATACAAAAGAAGACATAGTTCGCAGGATAAGCGTTCTCCATGTGAATGTGAGATCTCTGAGAAATAAATTGGATGTAGTTGAAGCATTTGTCGCAGACAAAAATATTAATATCCTGTGTTTCACGGAGCACTGGCTGAGAAGGGAGGAAATAGACCATACCATGTTCATCTTAAGGGATTTAAGTTGGCCGCCTATTCTACCAGGGACCACTATTCAGGTGATGGTACGATAATATTTGTTAAGGACTGCTACTGATATCTACAGAAATGAAGGATTCCCCAATAAATATTGACAAATGTATTGAATATTGCTCAGTTTATGTGAATTCTTTAATATTATATTTTTTGGCTTTTTACCGCTCACCTTCGGGAAGTTTTGACACCTTTCTGATGACAGTTGAAGGGCTGTTATCAGAGATTGAACCTAGTGCTAGGCTCATAGTTCTGGGTGATTTTAATATCAAATTTAATACAGAACAACCTGATACAGTAAATTTTTGTAACTTAATGGTAAGTTTTGGTCTTAGGCAAACCATATTTAAGCCTACACGACAGGACACTTGTTTAGATAATATCTTTGTGAGTCGGGCTGTGGATATGTATAGTATGGGAGTGACTGATATGAATGTATCTGATCACAAGTGTCAGATTGTTGAATGCATGATCTTGGAATCTTTGAAAGGGTTTGAAAGGTCATACAGGGTGTGCAGGTCCATTACTCAACAAGGTTTAGATAATTTTTTTTAATATAATAATAAATACCTCCTGGGATTTTATAAGTGAAAATGGTAACGTTGATAGAACATTTGATCATTTTTTGGGATTATTTGAAAATGCTTATTTATCTGCTTTTCCAGAAAAAACCTATGTTGTTAGATCCGACAATTTTAACATCATGATCTGCGAATTATGAGAGATCATCTCAGTTTTCTGGGGGATCTAAGTAATCATTACAATAGTTATTTGTGTATTTAGAGGGCAAAGTAACGGATTGCCGCTTGAGAAAGAATGTCGCGTCGCGCAGTAATCTTTCGAAAACGGCAATCTTACTTTGCGGTCGAAAAACACACAGAACTTTTTCTACAGCCGCATTTTTTAAAATTAAATGCACATTTTTCTCTATACTGATTCTGAAATTTGCAAATGACTGTCAGTTTTGACATATTATCTTCGGGCTTCGGGCATATTTAGAACAGGAGTGCCAGCAAGAAACTAGAATAAACGTACGACTGTCATTTATTTATCTTCGGTTTCCATGACCATTCAGCACACTAGACGGAAAAAGTGAGAATTTCCTTTTCCATGTTCGCGCTAGAGCGCAAAATAAGGATCCACGGCATTCGTCGATTTTGCGATTTCATTTGAATTTAGTATTCAGTTATTTTGCGCGCAGCTGTAGAAAAAAATAATTTTATCACTCAAGAATTTAAAAACTATAAAAAACTGTATAAAGAAGCCATCAGAACAGCTAAAATAAGGGCAAATAATAATTACATTCAGTCTTCGACTAACCAAGCAAAAGCATTATGGAAAGTAATAAATGGTAATAGACGTAAAAAAGACTTACATCCCAAAAATGTAAATATATCCTCAGGTGAGTTTAACAATTTCTTTTCCAATATAGCCAACAATATTGTACAGGTTATCCCTCAGTCCAAGAATGACCCGCTTGACTTTCTAAAAAATATCTCGCAAATCTTTCTCCTTCACTGAAGTAACATTCAATGATATGAGAGGCATAGTTGATAGCCTGCAAAATATGCAGTGAGTCGTGATCTCTATTGGTTTAATGTTAAAATAATAAAAACTGTAAAAAACCAACTAATAATACCACTAACAAAATGAATTAATCTTTGCTTTAAGTAAAATGTTTTTCCAAATCATAGGTCCATATCACTTTTGCCTATTATATCTAAAAACTTTGAGAAGTGTATGGCCATTAAAATAATACAATTTTTTGAGTCAAGTTCTCTTTTCTCTCGATTTCAATTTGGCTTCAGAAAAAATAAAAGCACAGTTCTGGGCATTATCAACTTGGTATCGGATATAATAGATGGATTTCAAGACAGAGAATATACTTCGGTTTTGTTTTGTGATTTGAGCAAGGCTTTTGAATGTGTCGACCATGGTAATCTTCTGAGAAAACTGGAGTTTTATAATTTCAGTGCAAGCAACATTACACTTATTGATTCATATCTTCAAGGTCGACAACAAGTGGTGAGCTGGGCTGGTATGACATCGGCAAAGGGTGAAATAAATATTGGAGTTCCGCAGGGATCGGTTCGTGGTCCAATTTTATTCCTCATATATATAAATGATCTGCCATATAATGAGACCGTAGCAAAATATACACTCTTTGCTGATGACACAACAATCCTGTAATCTGCTAGGAGCTACCAAAAATCACTGAAGGAGTCTATGGCGGCACAGGATAGAGCCGAGAATTGGTTTTTGGTTTTGCTCCAATTGACTGCTGTTAAATGCAGATAAGACAATTCGTGTGCTTTTTACTTTAAGGGAATTTCCCGAAAATGTAGTGCATCAGGAAGATGGTTTCTGGGGGTGGTTCTCGACTCCAAACTACAATGTTGAAATCACGTCGATGCTCTCTTGGTAAGGCTGAATAAAAGTCTTTTTTGCGTTTTTTTTGTGAGTTTGAGAGGTTGTGTTTCAAGGGATGTGTTGAGAACAACGTATTTTGCAATCTTTCACTCACACCTTTCTTATGCTATCCTAGTGTGGGGACACACAGCTCAAATACACCGAACATTTAGCATACAAAGAAAGGCAGTGAGAATAATGACAGGTTTGGGATGTAGGGATGATTGTAAGGAGATGTACGTGGGTATGAATTTGCTGACTGTGCCCTGTGTGTATGTTCTGGAATGCTTGCTATATGTAAGACAGAATATGGATCTATATCGGACTCATGACGATGTTCACTCTCACAATACCCGCACTGGACGCAATTTAGTACCGGCATGCTGGCGGCTGGGAAGGTGTCGGGGTACTGGGCGATAAATTTTTTAAATATTTTGCCTGATAATACCAGGTATTCACCAGTTACACAGTATAAACAAAAAATAAAACAATGCCTCTTAGAATATGCTTTTTACTCATATGAGCAATATTTAAATTCTGATTTTAATATGTTGTGATTTGTCTTTAAATAACTGTAAATTTGGATTGTTCAACTAATTTCTAATTTATGTAATAACTATCCGTAACTATCTTAAGGTTTTTGTAATAATTATCATTAGGTCCCAGATAAACCCACACCAGATGCAAAAGGTCGGCAAATTCCTCGCCAGCCAACTTTAACCTTGACGTGGCGGTTATACGCGGCCTGCACCAAATAATCTGTGTATGATTATAGAATTGTTCTTCAAGATTAAAATAGTTTGTCTGCACCAATTAAATGAAAACGTGTTTTGCCGGTGGACTGGTTCAGGAAAAATTAAAATTTGCAATAGCCATTCACTTTCTTTTCTTCCCAACAGGCGGCCATGGAAATCTTGTGTTATTATGGCTGCACTGACTTTTTTACAGAAATTCCCCTAATACGCTTTAAGGTTATTTTAACATTGAAAATGTTTCTGTTATCTTAATATAGGGCCTCAAATCGTGAAAAAGTGCATGCTACATTTGCCACATGACGTCATACGCATGAGAGATCGTGTTAGTTTGTTTATTTAAACTTAAATTTGATCATAAGGTATCGGAATCGGTTTAAATGACTAAAATAAATTGGAAATAACTGAAACTAACCGAAAGTTGATTGAACGACTAACCAAAACTAGCCAAAAATAACCAAAAGTACCAAAACGGGTTAAACGTATCGGAACAGGTTACAAACATTAAAATAAGTTAAAAATAACCAAAACGAGCCAAGTTTTAAGGACTATCCAAAACTAACCAAACACATTAAATTTTATTATAACATATCGGAAGCGATTCAAACGACTAAAATAAATTGGAACTAGCTAAAAGTAACCGAAAGTTGATTGAATAACTAAACAAAACTAACCAAAAGCAAATAAAACCACCAAAACGGGCTAAAATGTATCGGAACAGATTCAAAATATTAAATTAAGTTAAAACTCACCCAAATTAACCGAATATTGGTGACTAACCTAAACTAACCAAAAACATTAAAATTGGTTATAACGTATCGGAACTGGTTTAAATGACTTAAATAAATTAAAAATAATTGAAATCAACCGAAAATTGATTGAACGATTAACCAAAACTAACCAAAAGTATCCAATAGCACCAAAAAGGGCTAAAACGTATAGGCACAGATTAAAAATATTAAAGTAAGTTGAAATTAGCCAAAGTTAGGTGACTAACTTAAATTGACCAAAAACATTTAAACTGGTTATAACGTATCGGAACCGGTTCAAATGACTAAAATAAATTGGAACTAACTCAAAGTAACCGAAAGCCGATTGAATGACTAACCAAAAACAGTAAAATTGGTAATAACGTATAGAAGCCGGCTCAAATGACTAAAATAAATTAAAACTAACTGAAATTAACCGAAAGTTGGTTGAACAACTAACCAAAACTAACCAAAAGCACCAAAAAGGGCTAAAACATATCAAATCAGATTGAAAACATTAAAGTAAGTTGAAATTAACTTAAATTAGTCGAATTTTGGTGACTAACTAAAATTAACCAAAAACATTCAAATTGGTTATAACGTATCGGAACCGGTTTTTGGCTACTTGTGATTAGTTTTGGTTAGTCATTCAATCAGCTTTCGATTAGTGTAAGTTCGGATACGTTATAACGAATTTTAATGTTTTTGGTTAATTTTAGTTTACCGCCAAAATTCGGTTAATTTAAGATCGTTTCAACTTACCTTAATATTTTGAATCTGTTCTAATGCGTTTTAGCCCTTTTTACAGTTTTTCGTTATTTTTGGTTAGTTTTGGTAAGTCATTCAATCAACTTTCGGCTAATTTCAGTTAGTTTTAGTTTATTTCAGTCATTGGAACCAGTTCCGATACGTTATACCAAATTTTACTGTTTTTGGTTAGTCACCAAAAAATCGGTTAATTTGTATTAGTTTTAACTTACTTCCATATTTTTAATCTATTTCGAAAAGTTTTAGCCGGTTTTGGTGCTTTTATTTACTTTTGGTTAGTTTTGGTTAGTCATTCAATCAACATTCGGTTACTTTCAGCCAGTTCCAATTTATTTTAGTCAATTGAACAGGTTCCGATACGTTATAACCAATTTAAATGATTTTGGTTAATTTTAGTTAGTAGCCAGAATTCCGTTAATTTGGGTTAGTTACTTATTTTAATACCTTTAATCAGTTCCGATACGTTTAGCCCATTTTGGTGTTTATGGTTACTTTTGATTAGTTTTGGTTAGTCATTCAATCAGCTTTCGATTAGTTTCAGTTAGTTTTAATTTATTTCTGTCATTTGAGCCGGATCAGATACTTTATAACCAATTTTAATGTGTTGGTTAATTTTAGTTAGTCGCCAAAAGTTGGTTAATTTGGGTTAGTTACTTATTTTAATACCTTTAATCAGTTCCGATACGTTTTAGCCTTTCTTGGTGTTTATGGTTACTTTTGATTAATTTTGGTTAGTCACTCAATCAGCTTTTGGTAAGTGTTAGTTAGTTTTAATTTATTTCAGTCATTTGAACCGGATCCGATACGTTATAAACAATTTTAATGTTTTGGTTAATTTTAGTTAGTCGCCAAAATTCGAATAATTAAAGTTAGTTTCAACTTACCTTAACATTTTTAATATGTTCCGATATGTTTTAGCCCTTTCTGGTGCTTTTAGTTAGTCTTGGTTAGTCGTTCAATCAACCAGTTTTAATTTATTTTAATCATTTTAACCAGTTCCGATACGTTATAAACAATTTTAGTGGTTTGGTTATTTTTGGTTAGTCACCAAAATTCCGTTAATTTGGGTTAGTTTTAACTTACTTCAATATTTTTGATCTAATTCGTTACGTTTTAGCCTGATTTGATGCTTTTAGTTAATATTGGTTAGTTTTGGTTAGTCGTTTAATCAATTTTAAGTAAAATTCAGTTAGTTCCAATTTATTTTAGTCATTTGAACCGGTTCAAATTATAAGCATTTTTAATGTTTCTGGTTAGTTTTGGTTAGTCACCAAAATTCAGTTAACTTGGGTTAGTTTAACTTACTTCAATATTTTTAATCTATTTCGATGCGTTTTAATCCGTTTTGGTGCTTTTGGTTTAGTTAGTCGTTCAATCAACTTTCGTAAAAGTTCAGTTAGTTTTAATTTATATTTTAGTCATTTGAACCGGTTCCGGTACGTTATAAGCAATTTTAAAGTTTTTGGTTAGTTTTGGTTAGTCGCCAAAATTTGGTTAGTTTGGGTTAGATTTAACTTACCTTAACATTTGTAATCTGTTCTGATAAGATTTAGCTCGTTTTGGTATTTTTAGTTACCTTTGGTTAGTTTTGGTTAGTCATTCAATCAACTTTCGGTTACTTTCAGTCAGTTCCAAATTATTTTAGTCACTAAACCGGTTCTGATACGTTATAATCAAATTTAATGTTTGTGGTTTGTTTTCGTTAGTCGCCAAAATTCGGTTCGTTTTGGTTAATTTTAACTTACTTTAATTTTTGTAACCTGTTCCGATAGATTTTAGACCGTTTTGGCGCTTATGGTTAGTTTTGGTTAGTGGTCCATCATCTTTCGGACAGTTTCAGTTAGTTTCAATTTATTTTAGTTATTTGAACCAGTTCCGATACCTTATAATCAAATTTAATGTTTTCGGTTAGTTTTGGTTAGTCGCTAAAATTGGGTTCGTTTTGATTAGTTTTAACTTACTTTAATTTTAGTAACCTGTTCCGGTACGTTTTAGCCCGTTTTGGTGCATTTGGTTACTTTTGGTTAGTCGTTCAATAAACTTTCGGTTAGTTTTAGTTAGTTCCAATTTATTTTTGTCATTTGAACCGATTCCGATACGTTATAACCGCTGGTTTATAAATAAACCAGCGCGATCTGTCACGCGTATGACGTCATGAATGTGGCAAATGTAGCATGCACTTTTTCACGATTTGAGGCCCTATACTAGGAAAACAGAAACATTTTCAATGTTAAAATGCATTTTTAGATTGTCAGACATGCAGAATTGATTGGTTAAAACAAAAGTTTCGATATCATAATAATACAAAATTTTTCCATATGTGGCTAATATTCTGGCGGACACTGTATAACATTAGTTGGATTTAAAAAAGATTTAACTATAGCATTGTATCTGCCAGTTTTCAGATTTAATTGAATTTCGTGCTTATTCGATTTTAGAATATGCAATAATTTTGGAAATAAATGTGCGGGAGTGTGCACTAAACAACATTTATACATGCCTTTCAGGATCGCGGGGTAATTTAAATAATTATTTTTCGCCACCGCTTCTAGTAGAACAATTCAAATAAAGACACTTATAACCAGGCATTTTTAACAAAAATAAAATAAAGATTAGTTATTTTTCGTAACGCTCTCGGACTAAACCACAAGACTCGCGTTGCTCGCGTTTAGAATCACACTAGAGCTTGCCCTGACTATTTCTTGGGATGGCTGGCCATCCGAAGGAGGCGGAGCTTTAAACGAATTCTTGTTTCATGCGTTAGGCGGGAGGTTTCGCATCTGGTGTGGATTTATCTGGGATTAGGTTTTAACATTTTAAATTGGATGTATGTGTCATAATTTTAATATTTAATAATTAGAGCTACGTTTTTCACGATTGACTTGTGCAAACAATGTAATTTTGTACCAGCACCAAATAAACTATTATCTATTATCTATTATCAAAATCGCCAAGGCAACAGCACTGTAGGAGCACTCTATAGAGCAAAAACGTTGTACACAACTCATCGGCTCTTACTGCTCTATAAGGCCAGATAAGACCGTCTCTGAAATACTGTCCCCATGTATGGAGTTCGGCAACCAAACACTTGTTCTAGATATTGGACTCCATACAGAGAAGAGCAGTGCGTCTTGTGGATGACCCAGAGTTGACTGAAGACCTCGATAGCCTTGAATATTGAAGAAAGGTGGCGGACCTACCTACGGAAGGCGGTCGAACGAGGTGGCACTACGATTCCGCCCAGAGTTGTGCCAAACAGAAGCTAAATCCATGTTTTTTTACACAAAATCTTTTTTTTTTTCCAGTTTACATCACTACGAATTATATAACCAAAATAAACATTAGGGGAAGGAAAATGTGGAGAATTCATCGGTGGATTCGGTTTAGGCCCAAGGAATGATCGTGGTGATAGGTTGAAGAGCTTTGCCGAATAAGAAGAATACGTGGTACTTAATACCTTTTTTAAACTACCACCACGTAATCTGTAGTAATAAGCGGCTCATTTAGCCTAAATTAGATTAAAAATATAAGACCAGTGGCATCTCGGGGGGCGTCATACCGAATATTATTGACAAAAAAAACTGTGCGCCAGTGCCTTTTCTAAAATTTTTTTTTCATATTAGGCAACTAAAAATAGAACATTTTTGCTTCTCGAATTGTTTTCGATCCTTCCTTCGTTTTCGCGAAAAAAAAATAAAAACCAGTTTATTACATTTCCAAATTTGTTTTAAAAAATATCGGTGTTTTATTAATATCTTAAATATCCATTGACCGATTCTGTTGAAATTTGGTAGTCTTGTCTGTAATAATATGGGGCTTAATTAGAATCAAAATATGAAGTCCAGTGGCGTCTCATCGAATTTTATTGAATCGAATTGGTCGGGATACACAAATTCTTTTATTATTGCTTAAAACCATAAAGAAGGGTGTGGTATTTTAATTAACCACTTTTAATAGACAGTATAACATAGGGTGGTGAGAGAAATTGAAACATGTATTTGGTATTGATATAATTTAATAATGCAGGTGTAAATTGCATTTAAATATAATGGAGATAAATAATAAACAGTGTTTTCTATGTTAAATAAAAAATATATATGTACAATTCTTAGACTAAAACTTTCAATCACTCATCATTCGTTCAAGTATAAAACTAAAATTACAAAAGGTTTCTTAAAATTAGAAATGTCTACTGAAGAGTCTTGATTGTTTGATTTAAAAATTAGTTTTTATCTTTCTTATTTTTATACTTCGTTCTCCAACTTAGCAACGTTCACACAGCATACCTTTCCACTTTGACTGCTTTACCTGCCTTGCTTTACAGGAATTCGACCAGGAATGTCAGTCTGCCTTCCGCCATTTTATGTTCCAATTTCCAACGGGAACGGGGACGCTATCGTTTCTAACTTCGAAGAATAGCTTTAAACAAGCTCAAAAGGAGGTCTTTGTCCAACCTTGGACAAAGATAACTGAGGTGCACGAAATATTCTCTAATATTTGTGCATACAAGAGAGATTGGCCCAAAAAGGAATTTGACCTTTTGGCGCGAAGAGGCACTTGCTAGAGCTCGGTAGCACGACCGACCCAGCAACGTGGAGTGTTTGCAGTGCACTAACTTGAATAATTTCTTTCGTCGAGCGGCTACTGGCGCCACGATCAAATAAAGAGTGGGGATTTGGCGCTTTGCCGAATTCATTTGAAATTACAAGGGTAGAAGCTGTTTTCTTTCTTTAATTGACAGACTGATTGTTCACAAGGCTGACGGAGACAAAAATACATTGACTTTAAAACGATTACAAACGTTTTCCATTACTAGTGAAAGTTGGCTCTATTGTAATCTCTTATATTGACAGCACTGCTGTACAGGTTCGAACTAAGGGATCATCCATCTAGGGTTGGACTAAGGAGCATTAAAGAACTTGACATTTGCTGATTTAAATGTACAAATTGGGTTGTACCCGGGGTGAAATAAATCTATTTTGTGTTTAATTATGGCTCATTCATTCTACATACATACAGGGTGTTATCACCAAACTATACGGTGAAAAACGATAGTTTCTACACGTGTTGGGGTGTTTCCCCAACACGAATATTATTGAGAAAAAAGTGTGCGCCACTGACTTTTTACAAAATTTTGACTTTTTCGCATTAAACAACTAACAATACAACATTTTTGTTTCTTGAATTGTTTTCGTATATTGTTTCGTTTTCGAGAATAAAAAATAAAGGCCAATTTATTACATTTCCAAACTTTTTTTTTAAATTAGTTTTTATTAATATCTTAAATATTCATTGACCTATTCTGTTGAAACTACGTGTGTAATTCTTTTCTAAGAGAACTGACGCGCAAATGTCAAACCCCCATGCAGAAATGATTATTTGTTTTCCAATGCACTTGTGATTTTTTCAGCAAAAATTGATAAACCAATTTTGTCCAGTGACATGCAATAAAACGGTTTTTATTTTTTCTCGAAAACAAAGTGAGATAAGAAGAAAATACAAGAGGCAAAGAAGTTGTATTTTTAGATGCTCAATCAAACAAAAAATATTAAAGTTACAAAAAACGCAGTGGCGTACATTTTTTGATAATGATATTCGATAGGGTGCCCCCCGGGACGCCACTGCACTTAACAATTTTAATCCATTTTGGGCTAAATTAGCCTCTTAATACAACAAATAACATTGCCAAATTTCAACAGAATCGAGTAAATATTTTTTAAGACATTAATAAGTTCATTTTTATTTATTTTTGTTATTTAACATCCTGTATCTTGAAAACTCTGCATTTCCGGACCCATATTTATAGAAACTTTTTTTCATAATTTTTAACAAGGAATCACCCTCTAAAATATCTCCGTCTATTTTTCGAACACCCCGTATTGTTAAAAACTGTGACTTTAAAAAAAATTCCGCCTTTTATTTTTCTACTCCCTGCGTCAGGTCAAATCGTTTATTTGGGTCCAAGGAAAAATTGAGCCAAATTTCATGCTTTCCCCATTAAACGCTGTTTTTTCGGAAAACAATCCCTGTAGAATGTCGACTATTAGGTATTTCACCGCCCCTGCCTTGTAGCCAGTCGACGTTGTCGGCTCTTGTGAATGCAATAGTGAATTGACTTGAAATTGTTTTTTTTTTAATTGCGTGACTTTTTAGATCCTGGAACTTTTTTGTGATCCCGGGGACATTTTTTTGTACCAAATATCGGGCTTGTAATACGTCTTAGCTACTTTTTAAAATGTTTGAGAACACTTAACCCCCACCCCCTGCAACGCCTAATTAAATATATATTTTGTCATATGACACGCATAACCTAGAACTAACTAGATAGTGGTAATTTTGTATGATTAGAAGTTTCGGTATTATTCATTAAATAATCTATAAGTAACACTTTCTGAATCTATTTTGTTTTAAAAAATATACTAATTAGTGTTAATGTTACAAAGTTTTAAATCTGAGGTAAAATTTGTTTCTTAACATTTGAATTACCTGAGCTTTCAAGAACTAATATAACAATTAAGCAGTTTATTTATTTTAAATTTTAAGCCTTTAGTATTAACCTACATTTTACTTTTGAGTACTCTTATAATAGTCCTTTTTCGTTCCACTAATGCATGGTTCAAATTGACATGCCGTACAATTAGTCCATAATTAGATGTATTTAAATTGCTGTATGATATACATTCTAAGGAATTTTTCGACTTATTCTAACTGAATAGGTATAAAGGAATGTCTGCACGGGCATATTCTTGTAAAATACAGTTAGATAATGAGTAGTTTTCAAATATATACATAGCTCAAGCTACTTACCATAGCATTTGTGTTAGAAGTTAACATAATATATTAGGTGCCAATTATCTGCTATGGCTATATTTATATTTAAACCTTGCTATTTAATTCCATTTATCACTTCTCTCTATACTGCTGAATTCTGAATGTCTTCAAAAGCTTATACCAACGAAATTAATTAAATAAGAATGTGTGATTGGTCACGAAGGGTCAAAAATGTTTTGATATCATTTACAAACATTCATATTTTCGCGGTTTATTTTTAAAAATAATAACAACGAATTATTTATTATAAATGATTCTAATAAATACCGGTATAAAAAAATAATACAGTACGATACTATAATAATACAAGCAAAATATTTTAACTTGAAAATACAATAAACGTTATAAAACAATAAAAATAAATTAATAGATCACGACACATTTTTGTCAATTTATATAGTATTATATATTTATTTATCAAAATGTGGGAATTCAAACGTTGGTGTTTGGTGTTGTTTAGAAACTGTTTAACGAATTAGCCTAAATAGACGCCAAAGGATCGATCGATATGTATGTTGCAAACATATCGATCCTATGGCGCCTATTTAGTCTTAATTCCTGAAACAGATTTCAAATATCTCTTTAGAATGAAAACAAAAATTGATTACTAATAAATATATTAGCATTAACTTACTATATTGTAGAACTTTAATAATAATGATAATAGATAATAACAATTATTGGTAAACTACACTTACCTGAGCTCCCGTGGTCTTTAAGTCAGTCAGGTGAGCTAATACAGTATACAGGGAGTTGAACGAAAACCAGTACTTGATGGGTTCATTTTGCTGTAAATAAATATCCAAATGTCACAAAAATTTAGTTATTGCAAAAGAAACTACACTAATAATTAAGGGTATAGATTTACAGTGCATACCAAAGCGTGTTAAAACATGACGAAATTTCAATAAAAATGCCAATAACCTTTCATACGTCCGGTATAAAAGCGAACTTTATTCAGACATGGAACCATTGAAAACAAATAAAATGTCACGTTTATAAAATATATGATTAATTCGGTACAAATTGTACCAAAACTATATATTTTTTAAATATTCCTTTACGAGCAACTTATGTTAATATTTGAACGAAATCTCTGGAAGAAATATGGTACCCAGCTTGAAGGCCCCACAGGTGGGGAACTCCGGTACACGGGATGTCAAAAAAGTAATTTTACAACCTATCATTTCTTACATTTTGAGGCATTTATTTCAAATAAAATATTTAAATTTTGCCTCCAGTTTGAGCGAAAGTGATGCAACATCTTGTATATATTACATTTTGAATTTTACTCGTAATTATCTCCCAGTTTTACGTAGTATACCAGATTTCAAATGTTAATAGTTTCCATCGAAACGGAACAGAAATATCGTGAGAAATCTTCGGACCTGAAATTTTTTGAGATTCTTTTCAGAGATATAGGTTTGAAAGAATTTGTGGACCTCCACCTCTATGCCAAATTTCAAGTCGCTATCTTCGAAATTGCGACCTGTAAATGCCACAAAAACGGTAACTTGTCACACCCTGTATATTAACCGATCGTAACCAAAATCAATAGGCTTCGAGGGTTTGTGGACCTCTACCTCTATGCCAAATGTCAAGTCGCTATCTTCAAAATTTCGACCTGTAAATGCCAAAAAAACGGTAACTTTCCGTGTTTTCACACCCTGTATATTAATCGATCATAACCAAAATCAATAGGTTCCGAGGGTTTGTGGACCTCTACCTCTATGCCAAATTTCAAGTCGCTATGTCCAAAATTGCGACCTGTAAATGCCAAAAAACGGAAACTTGTCCTGTTTTCACACCCTGTATATTAACCAATCGTAACCAAAATCAATAGACTTCGAGGGTTTGTGGAGCTCTATCTCTATGCCAAATTTCAAGTCGCTATCTTCAAAATTGCGATCTGTAAATGCCAAAAAACGGTAACTTGTCCTGTTTTCACACCCTGTATATTAACCGATCGTAACCAAAATCAACAGGCTCCGAGGGTTTGTGGACCTCTACCACTATGCCAGATTTCAAGTCGCTATTTTAAAAATTGCGACATGTAAATGACAAAAACGGTAACTTTCCCTGTTTTCACACCTTGCATATTAACCGATCGTAACCAAAATCAATAGGCTTTGAGGGTTTGTGGACCTCTAACTCTATGCCAAATTTCAAGTCGCTATCTTCAAAATTGCGACCTGTAAATGCCAAAAAACGGTAACTTGTGCCAGCTTTCACACCCTGTATATTAACAGATCGTAACCAAAATCAATAGGCTTCGAGGGTTTGTGGACCTCTACCTCTATGCCAAATTTCAAGTCGCTATCTTCAAAATTGCGACCTGTAAATGCCAAAAAACGGTAACTTGTCCTGTTTTCACACCCTGTATATTAACCGATCGTAACCAAAATCAACAAGCTCCGAGGGTTTGTGGACCTCTACCGTTATGCCAGATTTCAAGTCGCTATTTTCAAAATTGCGACCTGTAAATGCCAAAAACGGTAACTTTTCCTGTTTTCACACCCTGTATATTAACCGATTTTAACCAAAATCAATAGGCTTCGAGAGTTTGTGGACCTCTAACTCTATGTTAAATTTCAAGTCGCTATCTTCAAAACTGCGACATGTAAATGCCAAAAAACAGTGACTTGTCCTGTTTCACACCCTGTATATTAACCGATCGTAACAAAAAATCAATAGATTTCGAGAGTTTGTAGACCTCTATCTCTGTGCCAGATTTCAAGTCGCTATTTTCAAAACTGCGACCTTTAAATGCCAAAAACTGTAACTTTTCCTGTTTTCACACTCTGTATATTAACCGATCGTACCCAAAATCAATAGGCCTCGAGGGTTTGTGGACCTCTATCTCTATGCCAAATTTCAAGTCGCTA
>MU186276.1:0-29222 GCA_016904865.1 Pissodes strobi | reverse complement strand
CCTCCACCTCTATGCCACATTTCAAGTCGCTATCTTCAAAATTGCGACCTGTAAATGCTAAAAAAATGTAACTTGTCCCGTTTTTATACCCTGTATATTAACCGATCGTAACCAAAATCAATAGGCTTCGAGGGTTTGTGGACCTCTAACTCTATGCCAAATTTCAAGTCGCTATCTTCAAAATTGCGACCTGTAAATGCCAAAAAACGGAAACTTGTCCTGTTTTCACACCCTGTATATTAATCGATCGTAACCAAAATCATTAGGCTTCAAGGGTTTGTGGACCTCTACCTCTATGCCAAATTTTAAGTCGCTATCTTCAAAGCTGCGACCTGTAAATGCCAAAAAACAGTAACTTGTCCTGTTTTCACACCCTGTATATTGACCGACCGTAACCAAAATAATTCGAGGGTTTGTGAACCTCTACCTCTATGCCAGATTTCAAGTCGCTATTTTCAAAATTGCGACCTGTAAATGCCAAAAACGGTAACTTTTCCTGTTTTCACACCCTGTATATTAACCGATCCTAACCAAAATCAATAGGCTTCGAGGGTTTGTGGACCTCTAACTCTATGCCAAATTTCAAGTCGCTATCTTCAAAATATCGACCTGTAAATGCCAAAAAGCGGTAACTTGTCCTGTTTTCACACCCTGTATAACAATTATAGCAAAAGAGCAAAGAAACAAAAATACGTTAAATGTCGTTTTGTCTGGTCTCAGGTGTTGATTAAGATTTTATATTTGTCCTTGTACCCTGGGGTGTTTCCAGATGAGTGGAAAAGTCTTAAAAGTGAAAATAGAACGTCTGTTGAGAATTATCGACCCATTTCTAAAATCTCTACTTTTGCTAAAATCTTGGAGCCCCTGGTGACAAGTAAAATAAGTTTCCCACTTAAAAACATTATTATTTCAGATCAACATGGATTTATATCGGGTAGGTCTACTGCTACGAATTTGCTAGTCTTGGAGGAATATGTGTTGGATGCCTTTGCGGAGCGACCTCAGGTGGATGTGATCTACACCGATTTCCAAGGCATTCAATAGGGTTGATCATAGGATCCTAATCCACAAACTGGCTGCCTTGGGGATTCATGGGCCGTTACTGTCTTGCCTGGGGAGCTACCTTGCTAACAGAAAACAGTCTGTGAAGATAAAGAATTAGAAATAGTTGTTAAATCAGGAGTCCCTCAGGGTGGGCACATTTCACCGTCACTTTTTAATTATTTTATAAATGGCATTCCTAACTTCATGCATACTTAACAGCCAAATACTACTCTATGCTGATGACTTGAAGATGTTTAGAGTAATTGAAGACATTTTGGACTGCTTTTTGTTGCAGGGTGATCTTAATAGCTTGGCAGGATGGTGTTACGATACGGGTACGCTTTCGTTGAACTTGGATAAGTGTAAGGTTATGCATTTCCACCGAAATACTCAACCGATTTTGATTGATTACCACCTACATGATACTTTCTAAGAACCACTTAAGCTTATTAAGGACCTGGGAGTGAAGTTTGACCTATGTCTGCGTTTTGTAGACCAATATTACTATGTATGTAATAGAGCGTTTAAGCCCCTTGGATTTTTAAAGCATACTCTGTCTGATTTTGACAATGTTTACTGTCTTAAAAAGGTTTATTACTCCCTTGTGAGATCGATTCTGGAATTCTCTAGCAGTGTTTGGTGTCCGTTTTATAGATATCACGCTGATGGTTTGGAGAAGGTTCAGAAGAAATTTTTGCGTTTCATTACATACAAACTTTATATACCATCTGAGGACATTGATTACATTGATATCCTGAAACTGCTTCATTTATCAACATTGGAAAACCGACGTAAAATAGTAGATACAGTCTTCCTTTTTAAAATTGTAAATGGTTTAATTGACTGCTCATCTCTTCTTGAAAGAATTCCTTTCAGGGTGCCACAGAGAAACTTTAGATATAAGAATATATTTTACCTAGAGTATCAGAGTACTAATTATAATCAGAATAGACCGATTAGAAGAATGTGTCCTTATGGTAATGCCACATATATTGTGAGAGGTTATTTCTGAACTTACTATTAGGGAGTCTTAGTTATTGGTAGGTATTTAACTTAATTATTGTTTTTTTGCTCAATTTTGTATTCTTATACATTATAAATGGTATTACCGTTAATAAACTTTTATTTATTTATTTATAAAAGACATGTTTCATTACATAAAAAATTAAATTTTAGTCGCAAACCAAATCATTGAACAAAAAATAAAGAATATTTAAACTGGCGTTTTACAGTTAAAAATATTTATTATTGGGAATATCACTTTTTTCAGAACTAAAAACCAAAAATCTCTGAACTTGCTTAGACGAAATGTTGAACAAATCGTATTGATTAAAAAGCCATTTTTTTCTAAATAAATTGCTAATAAACCTATTAAAAAAAAGTGGTTTTGAAGGTACAAGGTAGAATGTTATAAAACCGAGACATACTGTACATCGACTAAAATATTATATAAACATTACTACTAAAATATAAGTAATGAGTTTCAAAATACTTAAATAATAAAATTGCTTGCCAACTAATCGACCCACGGTGTGAGTTTTAAATTTTAATTACTAAACAAAAAATTACGTTCCATAGTTCACATCGGAAACAATAACAAATGCTTTAATAAAGTTATTTATTTATGCGGTTACCCACACAAAACTTGTAAGTGTGTCGATCATGTATATTTACTTTTTTCCTGAAGGCTAAATACCTTGTACTATTTAAGTTGTGATTTACAATTCTAATTTATTATTCTACAAATTTATTGCTTGTACCACTCTCTATGTCTCCAGTAGCTTCTAAACCATCGTACCAACTTGGGATATAATATGTTTTGTGGCATTTTCAGCAACTTGTTGGAATAAGTTGATAGTGATTAAATCAGGTGATCGGGCATGCACGTTCCTAACCGCTAAAGCAAATGTAATGCAACTTTGATCATATTTACACATTTATTTTCATCACGAAACATTCAGCGCTAAAACAGGGATAGATAAATTAAAAAATAGTTAACCAAAGCATGCACTGCATGCAAAATTATTATGGCATAAACCTCAAAATTGATAATAACTCCTACACGGTTGTAGGCGATTAGAATTGAAAATGCAAAACAATGGTCATCAATGTTTTCGAAGAACTTATAAAATTGGCATTTTAGAGGATTTGCAGAAGTAATACGGAAATTTGTATGCTGATCTTTAACATACCCAATGCATGTAAATTTCCAGACATTTAAATTCAGGGTTTTCACCTTCCATTGAACATAAGATAATAACGGAACTGAAAAATCGAATCTGACTCATCAAGGCTTAATTATGGGAACAAGTAGTCAAAATTAGCATTTAATTAGTTTCAATGCTCTAGTTTAATTAGCACGTCAAGTAAACTTAGCTGTTTGTTTTTTATGCTTTTTAGCCATTTAGACTCATTTCTGAGAACAAAAGTGTTTCGATGTACATATATGCCAAAATAGTATATTTTTGTTTATGTTATATAATATAAATCAATTGTCTTTTCAGGGTCCAATAAGAAAAATTAGTTGCGTCGTTCTTCAGAAAAAAAAATTGGTTTTTATGTTCCAGCTAGACCCAGTTACCCGCTCTCCTTCCCATGTTCTTTTCCACCGGACGGTATATGATCAAAAGAGCTTTTTTTGGGGTTTTTGAGAGTAGCTTCTTTTCCTTTGTTTTTGAAAGGAATACATTGATGTTTAGCTTATGTTCCTATATTTATGTGTGCAAATCTTAAGTTATATTTTACTTGGACAATGCTAACATTTTAGTTTAATAATTTTTGTAATGAGCGGCTAGCCTGTAGGCAAATAATAAATAAGTAAAATAGTTGCTACAGCTTGAATCGTATGACTTCCGAGATGTTTCCTTGAAATTCCTTGAAATGGTTCAAATCTTATCTGTCACGACGAATTAAAAAGTATATTTAAATGATAAAAAGTCAAACGGTAATTATTATGGTGTAACTCAAGATTCCGTACATGGTATTTAAAATATTAACACCTAAATGAATCTTAAATAACTTTATCTTATACCTTAGAGGAGCAATATATACATATATAGCCTTATTTATATTAATTGAAAACTTCCTTTTGAAGAACTTGAAAAATATAATATAATTTCTCGGTAGCTTCCAATTGGGAAGTTAGTTTATTTCCTTTTAATAATATCAATTTGAAGATATGGCTGTGGAATTTCCTCCTAGGCGAATTCCAGTCAATATCGATTTTGTAAAAAGAGCTTTCTGCAGTCCTATGTTAATTTAGCAAACACATTTAACTTCTCCTTTATTTAACTGTTTATTTTCCGCATAGAAGAATTTATTATACCAGACAACATGTTAACTTAGGTATATCTTCCTAACGAAATGCAAAAAAAAAATGATTCATGATCCCAAGAAATTCTTTAATCATTTTTCGTTTATTACCTATAAATTTATTCTTCGAAACAAGGATATAATCTACCTACTAAATATTTTGAAGATACTTAGTCATCATTTAATACATATAATTTACTTTAGTACATAATTTCTTAATATCCGTAAAGTTGTGTAGCATTTTTAAGTTGATTTATTGTAAGATATTTATAAAGCAGACAAAAATACAAATGAAGAGATTTTTTGCTTCATGAATGTATTTATTTATTTATTTACTCATTGAGTAGGTACTAGCCGTAAAACGTTAATTACATACCTCACCTTAATTGAAAGAAAAATATGCGCATCATCTTTATAAGCACACAACTGAAGTGAAACTTCTGAAAGAGATATTATAAATTTAGTTTTATTTTTTTTTTGTTTTTTATTTTCTTAACTTTTGCCCCCGTTTTGACACTTTTTATTTTTTTCCTTTTTTTCAACTTTTTTTTCATCGAAAACCGCGTTTGTCTATCTTTTTTTTATTATATTTTTTCTTTATTTCGTTATATAATACTTAAATTAACTTTCCGAACAATTTTTTCTTTTTTCTTTATTATTTTTTTTCTTATTTGGTTTTATTATACTTTTATTAACAACCTTTTCTTTCTTCTTATTATTTTTTGTATTATTTTGTTTTATAACACTTTTGTTAACTTTCCGAACATTTTTTTACCTTTTTCTCAATTTTTCCAAAAATTGTAGCTGAACTCCTTCGCCTTTTTTTCGCCGAAAACCGCGTTTCTCTAACTTTTTTTTTCTTTTTATAATTTTGTTTTCTTATTTCGTTTTATAATACTTTTATTAACTTTCCGAACAATTCTTTAAATTCCATCCCATTTTTTCGAAAATGTTTGGTCATCCGGGGAGGTGGGGGTGTAATTCCCTCCCCCTTCCCCCGTGACACGTGATTATCGATCCGAGGCTCCGTTGCAAAGAATATCGGCAAAAAACGGGTTTTCCCAGAATCACTCCTAAATTAGAACCCTGCATGGTCTCTCCATACGGTCAAAGGTAATTTCGACCCCATAGCTCTTCCCCTTCTCCGGAAATTAATTATTTTACTTTTTCTTCACCCCCTGCTCTTGGCCGAACGGGAGGGGGTACGGGGTCCAGTTTCCTGATTTTACCCCGCCTACATGTCCTGAAAATTTCAACCCTCTAGCTATACTGGAGCATGCTTAATTAATGGGGCGTTTCACATTGAAAAGCGTTTCACATAAGCATTTATTCTGACTTTAGCCTCGCTAAAGAAGTTTCACTTCAATAAAAAAAATCATGCAAGTAAGGTTAATAGTATAAGTAGTAGCTGAAGGAGGTCCAAAGGTCCTGCTCATAGGCTCATGGGGCGCCGGCCGCCTCGCTCTTGCAAAGGCTGGGCATCTGCCCAGGTAATGATGGAGAAGAGGTTCATCCTCCTTCCCGCACTCCCGGCAGGTAGCCCTCTCCTCAAGGGTCATCATGCTTTGTGTGTCTTATTAGATAGCAGTGTCCTGTAATGATCTCTACTAGGGTACTCAGGAACCGCCGATCTTCCGTCAGAAGCCATTTTCTCCTAGTTTTATCAGGCTTAGCAATGCAGTTCTTGGACTGTGTGACTCCCTAAAAGTTTCTACATTCTCTTAAGAGGGCCTGATCAGTTCGCCTTTTAACTTCCGCTCTTACTTGAGGTCTAAAAGGGCCTAAAAAGGACTCCGGGCTTATGCAAGGAGTGTCCTAGCCGAGCCTGACGAGTTCATTTGCCATCCGATGTGTCCTAGCATCCATATAAGCTTCACTCCATTGCTCTATCTAGCTGCTCCAAGGCGTCACCACACTACTGAGCCACATTTCGCTCTTAGTGCGGCTTGGTTATTCCAGCAAATTGCTACTTCCTTTTATTTCTTTGTCTGACCTCGTCCATTGTTGCGACCATCAAGATTGCGTACATCTCTAGAGAAGATTTCCCGGGTGCCGCTGCGCTGGTATCCAAGGAAACATTCGCTCTTAAAGACCGTTGTCCCACCAATCGTGAGGCATCGGTATTGGTCGGTACAAATAAATTAATTTTCTTAACTTATTTTGACCACAAAGGTGAAGGTAGCAATTAACAGTATAATTACTACTAGCAATTAAAGTAGTGGACTGTATTAAAATAGAGTGATGGGGTTTTGAACATAGATTATGTAAATTGAAACCAAGTAGGTATGTCAGTTATTAAATCCTTTAATAATGTAATTATGCATTTGCATTTGAATTTAATATGGTGAATACATAGCTACTTTCATGCATTCAATCATTCATACATACAACTAAATATGTAACACAGATTCTTTAGAAAATTTATATTTACAATTATATTCAAGAATAAAACAGTGTCTTTCCTGAATGTGATCAACTTTTCTATTTTTAAACAACTCACGAAATACCTTGATAATCTTGATATACTCTTGTCTCTGCTTCCCTCCAACAAGGCAGAGATCTGACTTCAACTCTTAATTTAAGTCGCACAGGCAGGATACAAATTTGGTGCCGCCATTTTACTGCTGTTCTTCAATTACCATGAGACGCTTCGTCGTTTCTGGCTGTAAGGAATTGCTTAAAAAAAGCCCAAAGGTGGTCTTGTCCAAACTTGGACCAACATAACTGAGGTGCACTAGATATTTTCTAATATCTGTGCATACTAACGGAGAAATTGCCTTAAAGGATGGGACCTTTTGGTGCGAAAAGGCACTTGCTAGAGCGCGGTGGACGTGACCGATCTAGCGACGTTGAGTGTTGTCAGAGCACTGACTGAACTAATTTATTTCGTCGAGCTGGCCGCCTCAGGCGCCACGATCAAATAAAAAGTGGGGGTTGGCGGAAAAATCCCCGTGGGTTTCTTTCTTTCTTTGGCACGTGCTGTTTCCTGAACACTGACGGAGACACCGATATATTAAATTGAAAACGCTTGAATTGAACCCAATTGAAATGGCAAAATGACATTTAGCTTTATAGGATGGAATCGACCATCCAGGTTTGGACTAAGGGGGTATTAAAGAACTAACATATGCTGATTTAAATGCACAAATTGGCTTGTATCAAAGAATATTCTACAAAGAATATTCTACTACGATAAGAAAACCCATCACACGTTAAATATCTGAACCCCGAAATGGGGCCAAACTTTGAAAAGCCTGGTCCCATCGACGCAAAGTCGCTTGAAATACGGCTGCGGTTAACTCGCTGTTGCCAATTCGCGCCGAGAGATCGTCTGTGCGAAAAAGAAAATAGCAGAGTTCTACTTATAACTTATTTTGTCTTGTGTGGGCACCTCGGGGTTACAAGCTGAAATGCTCACAGAATGAAGGTTTTATTATATTAATTCCAAATCCCAAGGTAATAAAAAATCAGAACGGGCAAAAGGGCAGTATACCTAAAAATCCACATTATTATATGAACGTATAGAATATTAATTTATGAATGTTTTCATATAAAATTCATCTACATTTTTGTACGAATTATATTTTTTATCATTGCTTGAAATATGCAGATTACATTGACCCAAAATTAAATATCTTCATACCTGGCTAAAATCTGATTGAAATATACTCATTTTTGTATTAACCTCGTATTCTCTCCGAAATGAAGGCTCAAATGAATAATTTTTATTCTTGCAAAAAGTTTGCCCTAAGTATCTAGAATACATAGGTGCAAGAATATTTTTTTTCTCAAATGGTAATGGAAGAATGGAATTAAATGTAAAAAAGTCATTTTCTTGTACTCGCGACCGTCCCATCTCGCGCTGCACGATTATTCTCGCATCTCACTTTTCCTCATAGCTTCCTCTCTTTCTCGTCTATTGTGCAATACAATACACGCTTTTTTCTTCAAACGTCAGTAAATCCGTCATTACTTGACTGTGTAGGCGGCTGTAAAGTTTCGTTTTTCCTCCGCCGGCGCCGTAGTTTTATTTTTCACTTTTTCGCCGGCAGAGATAAAAGTGTTGTCATAGCAACATAGATACAAACAACAAAATAAGCGTCAACAACTCAAGATTTATTAAACTAAAATTTGTATGTATTAATTTGGAGGAAAAGTTACTTTTCATGGCTTGCGCTCTGTTACCTGCCTCAATCCGTTCGGGTGTTAAACACGAGCGCGCCATGAAAAGTATGACTTCCTCGATATAAAATAATATACTATTATGACGATGTTAAGAATAGGGACTCATATTATGGCGGTGTATACGCTGCTAGGGAGTAAAGAAGTAGAAAAATACTATAGTCTTTTTTTTTAAATAATCATATACTTGATGTAATTGCTATTAAAAAGATGAATAGCTTTCGTTCAGTATAAACAAATTCAAAATGTAAAAAAATCTTTATAACAAACCTATTCATCGTTAGTGTCCGTATCTTCTCCAGAAATAGTCACAATGACTTCAGTATATTGTCTTCCAGTATTTCCTTTCTTATTGTAAGTTTGTTTTTACATATGCTCTGTGCCATGCAGTTGGATGATCCTATGCAACCTATTTCATGTCTCCTGTTGTTAGCACAATGTAATAAAATAGTATATTAAGATACTAGTTTTAAGAGACCATATTTTTTTACAACAGCACGAAATTAGGAAACGACCCGCTTGCGGGGAGTTTCCTAACGTGCGAGTGCGCTAAATGTTTGATATTCATATTTTTTTTATTATTTTTAAATGAAACATGTTAATTTATTCTAGTCGCAGTCAAAAGTTGGCCGGCCATTTTGTAATTTTTGACGTCTTTATTGGTAGAAATCCCATTGAAAGCGGTGTCGAAATTTTTGCTAGTGAGCCTTGACATTGAATAATTTTGTTAATATCATAGCAACCGGTCAACAAAAGTAGTGTCGAAAAGAGCTTCTTTTCGACACTACTTTGCGTATCGAAAAGACTTCTTTATGATACCAGAATAGAAAAAATATTTTTTCTATTTTGATATCAGAAAGAACTCTTTTCGATACTATTATGATATTAACAAAATTGTTCAATGTCAAGGCTCACTAGCAAAAATTTCGACACCGTTTTGAATGGGATTTCTAATAATACAGACGTCAAAAGTAACAAGATGGCCGTCCAACTTTTGATAGCGACTTGAATAAAATAATGTTTTTCATTAAAAAATGTGCAAAATAGAAAAAATAGCATAAAATACACGTTTTAAAAGACATTTAGCGCACTCGCACGTTAGGAAACTCCCCGCAAGGTCGTTTTCCTAATTTCGTGCTCGTGCGAAAAAAATATGATCTTCTAAAACTAGTCTCTTAATATACTATTATTAATTTTAATTACTTATGTACCTATTAAGGTTAGTAATAACAGGTTGGTACGGTATAAGCTGTGGTAATAATTTACCTTTTTCACATCCACTTTTACAACGGAAGGAAATGCTGGAAGTTTAGTCCAAATGGGGGATAATACTTGTTGAGTATTCGCGTATTGCCAAATATCGGCAGGTGGCTAATCGCAGTAGAGTACGTATGTACTCGTATGATGGACTAAAGAGCGGCTATAGAAAAAAAAACAAAAATGTCCGGTCATGTGTGCCACTTGTACCAGTACCTACTTTGATTGTAAGTTAAACACCCGTCAAGAAAAATCAAAATGTTTAGGTTTCCTTACAAAAACGAGGAATTGTGCAATCGCTGGATAATTGATTCCGGTAATATTTTATGAATAGTTTTATTTGAGGCTAGTCTAGTGAGTAGGATAATTTGACGCATAACTGTTTATCGATATTTAGAATCGAATTTCTTTCCATAATAAGCATGAATTTTCAAAAGGATAACAGCTAGTTTTTCCCCATGACAAACACAGTGCGTTGTGAAATAAATTTTCCGCTAGTTTGGGTTAGTGTGTCGTAAGAGAAAATGTTCTTTCCAAAAATTGTAGGTTTTAAGAGATTTTTTACTTGACCTTATACATCAAAATCTACTTATTATCTGGAGATGGGTAATTTCAGAAAAACACAATTTTTGCTTTAAATAAAAAAATAGTGGAAATTACCAATAGTGATAATAATAATAATAATAATAATAATAATAATAATAATAATAATAATAATAATAATAATAATAATAATAATAATAATAATAACAATAATAATAGTAATAATAATATTAATTTTAGTCTGATTGGTTCAATACTTTATTTGATATTGTGTAATTATTTATCTCAAAATATATTACATAGGTAGTCGTGTTTTTGCAAATTAGTCTACTCTTTAAGACTTGTACTTGTACGTAACATTGTTAATCGTGATCAAAAATCTAGAATGAAGTGAAGTTTTTTACAGGGTGTTACAAACTAGGAGATCAAGCGATTAAACAATTATGTTATATGTGTAAAAACTTATGAGAGTAAATTTCGGCAAATGGGACGGAAATGTGCAAGCGAATGTGACATCATAATAATACGCAGGGATTAGGTTCTTTCTACCGCCAGAATATAGACATCAATTCCAAATAAGTGGTTGCCTATATCCAGGCATCACGCGGCCTGTGTAGGCGGCCGTGAAATTTCGTTTTTCCTCCGCCGGAGCTTTACTTTTCACTTTTCCGCCGGCGGAGGTAAAAGTGTTGTCATAGCAACATAGATACAATACAAACAGACAACAAAATAAGCGTCAACAACTCAAGATTTATTAAACTACAATTTGTATTTATCACTCATTTTGTGACTGCATTTCTAAAAATCACTAATTTAAGAACAAATTGGTTATTATTTAATCGAACTTACTCAATAACTGCTTATCAATACGGAATTAAAACGCAATCGGAGACGCAATCTTAAAGAAATAATTATTGTTGACAGTGTCCACTGACAGCTTTATGTTACATTATATTCACCGACACCGGTCTAAGCAAGGCCACCTACGACCGTAGTCTAAGCCGCCTTGCGAACCCATTTATCTTTAATAATAATTAGATATTATTACTATTAAAGGAGATGTTTTTGCATTAATTTGTCGACATTTGAAGAAAAAACAGCATATTTTATTTGGAGGAAAAGTTACTTTTCATCGCTTGCTCTCTATTACCAGCCTCACTCCGTTCGGCTGTTAAACACGAGCGCGCCATGAAAAGTATCACTTTTCCTCCATATAAAATAATATACTATTGTTCTCAATCTTTTTTCTGCGTTTTTTTTTGTCTGATAGGGTTTCGGCGGGTTGAAATTGATGGCGATATGTCAGATTATTTACAAGTAAATTCCGGTGTGCCTCAGGATAGTACCCTAGGACCTCTGCTGTACTCAATTTACACCTCAAATTTTACAAAATTACTAAATCACTGTAAGCATCATCTTTACGCTGATGACACCCAACTGAACTTTTCGTTTAGCCATTCAGCGCTTCAACTTGCACATGATTGCATCAATCATGATTTAAAAGTGTTATATGATGTCTCGAAGAGACATACTCTAAAAATTAATCCAAAAAAACCGTGGCTTTATTATTTTGCAGTGAATCTTCAAGGACTATTATTTTCAATGGACTGAATATATCAATTAACGGCAACGTAATTCCGTTCCAAAGCAGTGCACGAAATTTAGGTCTAATACTTGATAATAAACTGAGATTGGCATATGCAACTTTAAAAGTGATTTTACCCACAGACATTCTATAAATAAAGACACTAAGATTATGCTCTGTCTTCACTACGTTTCTGTCACCCGGGTTACCTCTGTTCACGGACATCCCTTAAAAGTTAAAACTGTAACAATCGACACAGCGATTATTCCTAACAGAATATTGATAAAATGAATTTGCTTTTTTAGGGAATACAACATTATTACGATTAAATCCTGACGAATTGAAAAATAAGCGCTTGTGCGAAAAGCACTACTTTAATGAACAAGATTTCAAAACCTAAAAGCAGCACTTCTTAAAAAATTATGATGTTCCAAAAAAATACTACCATGATAATAACGACGATTCGGATGAACAAGAATTTTTAAACGTTCAAACACCAACAATCAACTATTCTGAAAGGTAGCTTTATTTACCAAGAAGTAACAGTACGTGGCAATGACGAAATATGTTTTCATGCATCTATACGAGATATAGTTTTTGAGACACCTGTAGCGTGCATTCTTAACCGGGACCTTCTGTAATTCAAATTTAGATACTAAGCGAGCCTCTTATGGCCCTTACATTTAACATGTTTCCTTTCAGTTTTAGCATTTTCAGGCGTCTCTTTATATCTCTAGATTTAACCTTAGATTTAATCGAAAAATACGAAGTATACGAAAAATAATTTTGTTCTTGTACATACCTATTTTTTTATTATACAATGTGCCAGAAACCACTTTGTCATATTAGAGGAATACTTTTGCATAGAAAAATATGAAACACCATCTTTAAAATGACAATTTTTTTCTGGAAACACTATAAGGCTATAATTAGGTACCTGTTACTTCTTTTAATGAAAGTATATTTTTTTATTTAGCATACTATATAATCAATTCATTAATAGAAAGTTTCATATACTTTCATTAAAAGAAGGAACAGGTACCTATATTAAAGATATAAAATAGGTACGAGTAGCATGCGCGTTTATATACATTTTGGCACAAATTCGATTTACAGTAAAGTACGTAATACATTTTGGATACAAACGCTGAAATATGTCAAGATTTATTAAACTGCAAAATTTTTTTTCCGCTATCAAACGATTTATGGCCAGAGTTTTCTACCTTGTTTTCTCATAAGCTATGGTATTATTTAAATAGAAATAAAATTTTCTCTGATAGGTCGTTAAGGGTAAATCAACAGATAAGAGATAGTCTACGAAAAACAAAAGTGAAAACCGTTTGGATCTATTCCAAGCCGTTTATAATTTATACCCAGTTGAAATTTTGAAAATGGTAATCCAAAAAACAACAATATACAGCATGGAATTTGTAGCAGAATTCATGAACATACTGTATATTTCAAACGCTAGCGAATAACTGCAAATCAAAAGTGTTATATTTGCAATTGTGTTTTATGTCAGTTGTAGTCGTTTGTCAAGTTTTATTTCAGAATATAAAGCATACATGTTTAAACTGCCTTGTTTAAACATAAAACATGTTCATTCATTTGTTTTTACATTTTTAATCTAAATAAAATAAAATGAGATTTTCGCTAAGCTTATAAAGTATCTAGAAATTTTTTAATTTTTAATTTACTCTAGATAAGTGGTACAAAAAAATAGTCAAAACTTCCCTTGCTAAAAATTGTTCATACATAATATGTAGATAAAAACCATTTAAATAAAAATCTTATACAAATCATTCACAATTTCTTCTTTTTACGCTTACCTATCTCTTTACTTACTTTAATTTCATCAATTATTATTGTTACCATAATTGAAAAAATTCCGATTTTTTAACTTAGGACATACGCCAACGCATGTGCAAAATTAACCAATCTCTTCCCTTCTGTCAAATATTTGTTTACCCTTTAATGTTATATTGCCATTGCATCTTTACCTAGAATGATACAGAATGCGAATTAAACAAAGACAATTTAGGTATACAACACTGCAAACACTTTGGAACACCATTTTATTGATTTTGTTGTATCTAAAAGAATACAGATGCTCTGGGAATTGATCTCGAATCCAGGTTGCATTTAAATGGGATATTTATTTTTACGCCTTGCCACAGTCCCGTCTTGTTTCTTGGATTCTAAACAAAATTATTAATGATAAAATGACTGTCGTTCTTCTGGTACCCAATTCTCCTAAGTACAATAATTATCCTACTGCACGCACCCAAAATCCATTTTCATGGAAACTATTTGTTGACCAGGTTGATCTTCCTTAACCGATAAAAGTATCTACTCTAGGTAATATAAGTAATACTGGCAACGTGGCGCATGAATTGGACAAAACGTTCGAGGGTTACCGCCGCGAATTAAAATATTGCGAGCGCATTGATGTCTCCAAGCCGTTTCACGTGCGCCCATAAGGATAGGTCTTCTTGTCGTAGTAGAATAGTCGTAGTAGAATATTCTTTGGTTGTATCCGGGGTGAAATAAATGTATTCGTGGATCAATCATGACTCATTCATACTACATACATACAGGGTGTTATCACCAAACTATCCGGTGAAAAATGACAAGTTAATACACTTGTTGGGGTGTTTCCCCAACAGGTATAACATATGAACATAATACACCTTTCCACGTTTCCATTGTCCTTTTGTTTGGATGATCACAGTGTATGATGTCTATAATCTTAGTCTATTCTCAGATGCTCTGTATGAGGACAAGGGTATCTTCCCATCTGCCTTTAGGGACTCTTCCATGTCCAACTGTCTCACCTCTTTCTCTTCAGATATTATTATCTCGTAAGGAAGACATGACCGCCTGCATGATGTAGGCCTCGAGTGGTGGAAAAAATTAATACTTTTTAATCTTTCGGTTGGATTAACCAAAGTGAACAAATAATATTAAGAAAAAAGATTAAATTTTTATAAAGAATTAAAACTGTGCTACATGGAAAGCATCTTTTTCTAAGGATTTTTTTTGAATTCTAAGTAAAAAAGCAGGCTTTTGGTTGAATGTCACGTGGCTAACTTTATAAACCTGCGTCATTCTTCACTTTCAGGAAGGCAAAAGTTGATACGAAAGTTAAATTTTAGTTAAATCATCCATTAAAAAAACGTCATTTGGTGACAATTTAGGTAAATTTAGATTGCTGAAAAAAATATGCTTTTATTGTTTGGATTTTAGAAATATAACTATTATTATATGCTTTGCCGCGTTCTATTAATGTAAGCATATGTTTTAATTTTCTCCGTAATCTCCCAGACTATTATGGTTCTCAGAATCAACTTTTATTGCTACATAAACTAATTAATACTGTTTTGGATACAATTTTGAAGAAGACCTAAATTATCGTAACAAATAATATGTTTTATATACTGGTAGTTTATGACGGCATGGGAAGATCGAAAGGAAGGTGTTTCTGTTACAAACCATTACATCATTTCACAGGTTAACAATACGTATTTGTTGTGAGAATTGCTTTGATGCTAAAATCTTCATTTGAAATATGTATTAAAAACTTGAACGAGTGAGAACTCTTGTACAATTAAGTTTATTATTTATTTTCATTTGGTTTTAGTAAATTCATGTTCAAACAGATACCAGATAATTAATAAAGTTAAAATAAAGCCAAGACATTAACGAAGAAATCTCATTCGTTACTCCCACAAGGTTGTCAAAGATATATACCTACTACAGTGTGTCCCAAATTGGTGGCAAATATATTAGTTGCTGGGAAATTTTAAGATACAAATGGGAAACGGTTTAGACGATTCTTTTGCTAATATAATGACATTTGAGGCTTGAGGATTAGATATTTTTATGTTTTTGACATATTTGAGAAACTTAAATGTTGCATATTAGAAAACCATGCAATAAATTTTCTAATTTTTATTTATAAGGCTTTAAAAAAAGCAAACTAACCCAAAAACAAAAAAGTTCGGGATCAATCAATCAACTAACCCCACCTCTCTGGATATCCAAAAATTTTCGAAAAAATTGGAAAATATTGAAAAAAACCTAAAAAAATTGTTCGGAAAGTTAATAAAAGTATTATAAAACGAAATCAGACAAAACATCAATAAAAAAAGTTAGAGAAACGCGGTTTCCGGCGAAAAAAAGACGAAGGAGTTCAGCTACGAGGTCGGTGTTCAAAAACCATTTTTGAACACGTCTTCAAATCTAACGATTTAATTTTTGTACAATTTAACATTCCACGCCACTGTCCTCGCATTCCAAACAATTTAAAACATTGGCGATACTACTAACGCCATCTCTTCTTTACCACGTTTATCCACTGCGCTAGACAGTCTAGAAAGCTAAAAGTTAAGCGTCCTCAAAAGGCCTCCGACCAATCATAGCGCTTCGCGCTTTATCCGGGCGGTATTACTAGCGCCATCTGTTGTAACCACCTTTACTCATCTGAAGCCGGTCGCGCATCCTAAACTTATCTGACCAATCATAGCGCTTCCCGCTATACCCCGGCGACCGAGTCGACCAATCACAGCGCATCCTACAGGATAGCCAGTTCACCCAAACTAAAATTCCCTAAAATTCAGATCTTTCATATTCAAATTTCATGAAAACTAATTAGCAGATTTCAACCGGATTTGTATTAAAATTCATAATATTAATTTAGACAACCGGTCATATTACGTTTTTACACAATATCTCTGTATTTACATTATTGCCCTTTCCATGCCCGAAGCGGTGCATCTTCTCCCACCAGAAGGGGCGGTAACAACTTCTTCAAGTTGCTCTAGTTCTCACGTTCTAGAATTCAGTATTGAGTAAAAAAGTCGTCTCTTGAACCTTGACCATGTAAGTCGCAAAAAGCGCACCCCCGTTTCTAGCTGGCTGGCGCGAGGCGCCATGCCGGCAAGTTTTCACGATTTGAGACCTCATAATCTCTCTAGTTCATTACTCAAGTGATATAGTGATATCCTGGCATAATCATCGTCACATCAAGCCTACAATAAGGTATTTATTGGCAAACTTAATGCCATTATTCTCACGTCGAGCAATGGCGTCCCGATTTGCCCCATCCATGGGAGTTGTACAATCGAGCCCTGTCTCGAACCACACCGCACTCAATAGAGCCTAGTCTCTAAATCTCAAGTAAGTAAACGAACATGTTTACAATCACATTCCCACAAAGCCTACAAAAAGGTATTTTTCGGCATTTTACTGCCATTATGGAGACCCACTGATCTCTAGTACTAAGCCTACAAAAAGGCATTTCTCGGCATCTACTGCCATTATGGAGACCCACTGATCTCTAGTACTAAGCCTACAAAAAGGCATTTCTCGGCATCTACTGCCATTTTGGAGACCCACTGATCTCTAACTCTCAAAGGCTGTGCCATGCGCTGCACAGTCCCCAATGGTACTTTCCATTGGATTTTCAACATTCTATATCCCGAGTGTACCACTGGTTGCTACACTCTTGCCTTATTCTAATATAAGGATTACTCTGCACTAGTCTGCATACCTACTCATGCCTTATTCTCATATAAGGATTAAAAGGCACTAGTCTGCCAATATACTCAAGCTATCACAAGGCTACATCCCATACGCGGATTTCAGCAGCTTACCTATGCTACCTGCATAGCATACTTAATAATCATTCATGCGTGTACGGTGTACCAATAAACCGCATTCACAAGGCATTCATGTCATGCCAATATGCACTAACTGCATACCAGTCAAACCACTACATTCAAGTCATTCATATTTGCAAGAAAGCGAACTACATTGTAAATAGAAGCTAGCCATAGATCTAGCTAGTGTTTTTCAAAGTGACTTTCCCCCAGTGTTAGAAGATAACCTCCTGAACATTGAACGTTTCTCGTCAATGGTGTTCATAGGGTACATATTAGCTTATAGGTGGACTCTAAGGTAATATTAATCCTGTTATTATCGCTTGTATATTGTTGTATTTTATATCAAGGCTAAATCAGCTAACATAGTTGATAAGTAGCTGTTCCGCAGGAACTCATAATAGACATTTAACTGTACATAACTTCAAGGTTATGTTTATAACCATATTTTAGCATAGTATTACAACTGTTTACGCAATGCTTTAGTTTTTAAGAGTATTATTTATGTCATATTTTTCAAGGTCGAAATTTGCCTTGACTGATATTTTTCACATCGTAGCACTGACTACGTGCAATAATTCACTGTTTATATTTGTGTATTTATGAGCTTTTAGTTATTTTCAAGTACAAAATGACTTTAGAACTAGCCCTATGGTAAAATTTCAGTGCCCAAGAGCACATCTCTTTTTGTTCAGAAAATCGACCAAGATCGACTCTGAAACAGTCGGGGGATGGCAAAAATGGGAAGAAAAAAATTGCTTTATAAAAAAAAACAAATTTTTTTGAAAAATGGGACAAAATTTAAACAAACAAAAAAAATGTTCGGAAAGTTAATAAAAGGATTATCAAACGAAATAAGAAAAAAATAATAAAAAAAAACAAAACCAAAAGATTGTTCGGAAAGTTAATAAAAGTATTATAAAACCAAATAAGAAAAAAATAATAAAAAAAGAAAAAATTGTTCGGAAAGTTAATAAGAGTATTAAAAAACGAAATAAAGAAAAAATATATATAAAAAAAAATAGAGAAACGCGGTGTTCGGCGAAAAAAAAGTTAAAAAAAAAAGGAAAAAAAATCAAAAAAGTGTCGAAACGGGGGGCAAAAGTTAATAAAAAAACTTAAAAAAATACTTAATTCCTTATATCTCTATCAAAAGTTTCACTTCAGTTGTGTGCTTATAAAGGTGAGGCACATAATTTTTTTTTTTGGTTTATTTCTATTTGGATCTAAGGATTAATAATATGTAGATGGGGCAACCGCGCTGGTTTTTATATACCGGACATTCTAATTTATATGTGTAAAATAATTATAATGAAATAATACGAAATTCTGAAAGTATTTCATTCCCATTGAACTGATTCCAGAAATAGAATTCTCCTACCCTGGCACATTTTTCCGACTTCAAATAATTTTAATGATATTTCAGGCAAATATATCTGCTTACTCACAACAAAAACTATATGCCCCGATATGTTGAAAGTCAAACATTACGTGGAAATCTGCCATAAAATCCATCAAGGACTGCTTCTAATCACCAGGAAATGTCCACATGTTCTGATCCTAACCCATTTTCCTGCTTCAAACTGTTTTCAATCAGATTTCACGTAATTAAGGTCTTAATCTACATATTCTAACCTAAACGTCATGTTAAAATATTTGAAGACTTATTCTTTCAAATTTCCCATAAGTAAAGCCATTTATTTAAACTCATAAATATAGGAAGTATGGAAAACTTGAGAGTTTGTACGATTGTCTGCATGTTTCCCTTTAACATCGATTTTCTCTTATTTCTAGATCTCATGCGAAAAATTGTTATGGAACTTTTTTACAGCAGAGATATCGAGATTTAAAAATCATTTTATAGAAGATAGCTGTGTTGGCTGGCACGTACAATTAAATTAGATTTTTTAAACTGAAAATGAAGAAAATCGGTGCGATTTTTCACATAAGTATTGCACTTGTAACCCTCCTGTTTAATGTACCGAAGTCTGGATGCTCCGAGTGTTCCAAGCATGTTAAACATATTCTGTGACATATTATATCATACTTTGAACATCTTTATTCCAGTAAAGAAAGTTGCCAGCGGGAAATTTCCATGCTGGTTTACTCGGGACATGATCAACCTAACCATTAAAAAAAACCACACAAAACCTACAAATCAAGCAGGTCTGCCCAAGACTATCAGTTATTTTCTCACCTTCGTTCACAATGCAGTATCCTTTCCCGCCAATGCTATAATAATTATTATCAAAATATTGAATCCTCCCTTCAGAATGACATTGGGCAGTTTTGGAATTTTGCAAATTCTAAACGTAAGACAAATTACTTGTCTAGTGTTGTGTGTTTGGATAATGATAGTATTGATATGGGTCCTGAGGCAGCCAAACTTTGCGCAGTAGGAGTTCTGTTTATTCCTCCGTTCATACTGAGTGCACAAGAGTGATTTCACCTAATAATATAAACATCACTAATCATTCTATTTCCATTTCAGACATTTATTTCGCGTTGAGTAATTTAAGCGTTCACAAGGGGCCTGGGCCGGACAACATCCACCTTATTTTACTTAAAAACTGTTCATTTATCCTAGCTAGACTTGGGAACCTCATCTTCAATGAGTCCTTCAGACGGAACGTCTTTCCTGACTTTTGGTCCAGTCCAGTTTTGTGGTTCCCGTACATAGGGCTGGTGACAGAACCAACATAAGAAATTATAGACCCATCTGTATGATAAATGTTATTCCTAAGGTTTTATTGAATCTTATAACTAGGTATCTGAGTTCGGTGTTGTCCCCTGAGATCATTAGCGAGCAGTTTGGCTTCTGCCTGGGTAGTAGCACTGGGCTGAACCTTCTTGCTTATTCTCATTACGTGATTGGGGAATTGGGGAAGGGCTTTCCAATAATAAAATATGTGGTGACTTGCCTTATCAACAAAACTCGAAATGGCGAAAACTTTAAATTTTCCTAATACACCCTGTATAAAAGGCATCATGATTTATAAAGTGTCTTCTTGTACGATTTTTTACGTAGAATCTCGTCAATTGATGGATTTTTCTATACAAAAATTAAGAGCTTCATTTTTCTGACATGCAAATCGGCGTTTTTACAATTTCCTTCAGAAGTCTGTTTTCTCGACATTTTTCAAACAGAGAAGCATCCAGGCAGTTTTTCTCCTAGAAATTCCCTGTCGAAATGTTCTGTAGTTTTTTCGATCTTTCCGACTTTTCCGGCGCTAATACGACCCAAAGTGACACCTCATTCTCAAAAATATACACGGGCAAAAAAATGGTCGCCATATTTTTTAAAAGACCATTGAAAAGAATGTGGCCAGAAAATTTCATCGAATTTTTTTGTCAGTTATTAAAAGCAAAATATTGGAAAATCGCACATTTGGCTTAATAATTCGGAAACAGAAAATCGGATCGCCAAAAACAATTGACCGTCGGCTGCCCCCAAGTGTTTATTTATTTATTGACGGACAATGTCCATTTACAAAGTGAACCCTTAGACTACACTAGAGTCTATACAATCTTAAATCTAAACAGGAAAGAAAATACGTAAGAAAAGACAATTTAATATAATAATAAGAACACAGAACGTTATTCAATAGAGTAACTTGAACATTGTTCAGCTGCAATGTCTGTCTAAGAAGCAGTCTCTGAGTGCAGAAGAAATCAAGATGTTCGTGCTGGTTAGCGAGATTAGCAGAACGGGTAACAAAATGAATGAGACCCATAATTGGTTCGATGAAAGGGTACATCAAATGTTTGATGGCTACGGGTAATTCTGGACTCAGCGAGCAGATATGGACAATCCACCCGTGAATTGAACACCTTGAAGAGGAGATGAAGATCTCTGAGCGTTCTTCTGCAGACAATGGCAAGATGTTGCTGAGCCTACGGCACAAAGCTTTATAGTGAAGCTCGTCATTGTTAAAAAATTTTAAATTTACATAATGAAGGATTTTTTTATGAACACGCTCAATCCTGTTGATATGGTTAGCATAATGAGGGTTCCACGCTGAGGAGGCATATTCTAAGTATGTTCTGATTAGACTGCAATAAAGAATTTTGAGAGAAACAATAGTGGAAAAGTCTTTAGAATTTCTTTTAATGAACCCCAACATCTTCATGGACTTGCTTACAATATTTGCCATGTGTTCAGCAAATGATAGCTCCGCGTGAAGAGCAACTCCAAGATCCCTGATAGACTCGACGGGTGATGGGATCTCACCTTCAATGACGTAATCAAAAGTTGTGGGCAACCGCAATCTAGAAAATTTCATAAGCCTGCACTTAGATATATTGACTTCCATTCCACACCGCCAATCTGCTTAGGTCCTCCTGAAGTGCCAGACAGTCATTAGGACTAACAATTATATTGAATAATTTCAAATCGTTGGCAAACAGGAGGAATTTAGAAGACCTAAAACATGTGAAGACGTTATTTACGAAGAGATTGAAAAGAAGTGGCCAAATGTGAGACCCCTGAGGTACCCTGGATGGAACAGAGATTTCATGGGACAAAAACTGTCACTCGCACCACCTGAGTTAGACCAGTAAGATACCTTTCAAATTAATTGAGCATAGGGCCAGATGTTTCCAAGGTATGGAGCTTACACGGGGGGGGGGGGGGGAGTGACGCCCTCGCCATTCTGAGTTGCCACGGGATGTGGCCCATCAAATCCCATCGTCCTCCTCCAGGCTGGAGAACACCAAAGTACAAAGTCTGGAGCTGATCACTGGGGAGTGACCCAACAAACCCTATTTTTACCCCTGTCAGACTAGGGACCACCAAAGGAAAGAGTCTGAGGCCGATGCATCCAGTGGAAGCGGCCCTAGGTGGTAGATGCATACGCCTACTCGCATCGTCCGGTGAAAGACCACCCCACCAGAACTGGGAAGCGCTAAGTGGTTTTCCCGAATCACGTTCCGTTTCCGCGCTGGTGGTTCCGGGTTCCACAGTAGAAATATAATAATATGGACATGATGGTGCTTCCAGGATCAAAATATTCCGGAGGTAAACTCCCCGGCCATTCGGATCTCCGGGCGCTGGGTGGCCCTGGGAGCCCTTCATTCCGCATTTCACAGACAGCAAAGATACCGAACCAATTTAGAATTGATTTCTGCAACATAAGAGGCCTAAATACAAACATAAATTCGGTACACCAACATCTACAAGCAAATAGACCACACATACTAGCCCTTACAGAAACACAAGTATGTTCTACAACAACAACAGTGAACTACCCCTATCCTGGTTACGACTTACATACCCGATTTAGACATAAGTTCGGAATATGCCTTTTCGTCCGAAGCGACCTTTCATGTCACCGCGAGGAGACACTCGAACCGAACAACTTTGACGTCATGTGGCTCAAGTTCACCGCCAAGGGATTAACCAAGTTTATATGTTGTCTCTATCGCCCTCCGAGCGATAGAGCCTACCAAAGCTTTTTTTCAACACTAGCTACCACTTTTGACTCAATACAGGTTGATCACCCCAGTTCAGAAATAATCGTTCTGGGAGACTTCAATGCCCACAACACCAACTGGCTCAAACATCACAACAAGACCGACAACGAAGGTAGAGAGGCTGAAGCATTCGCCATCAGCTGCGAGCTTACTCAAATTGTAGACGAACCAACTCGAATCTCAGAGAGGGGCGAATTCGCCGCCCTCCTGGATCTTTTTCTAACCACCAATCCTGACCAGTACACAGTTACAGTTGGTCCGCCATTAGGTACTTCCGACCACAAACTTATTACAACGGTTTGTGAATTGCCACTCATACAGAAGGATCCACCATTGCCTCGCAAAATCTGGCATTACAATTCTGCAAACTGGGATGATCTAAGGGAGTTCTACCTGGATTTTCCTTGGCTCGACGTCTGCTTTGGCGCTGACGACCCGTCAGTCTGCTGCGAAAAGATCACGCAAGTAATCTCCTCAGGAATGGAAGCATACATCCCAAATTCCATCAAGTTACCATCAAAAGGAAAGCCCTGGTTCGATGGAAGATGCGAAAGAGCTGTGGGTAGGAAACAGCAAGCCTACAAGAACTGGCAGCAAAATCAGACCGCTGAAAATCGCAATTATTTTGTCGAAGCGAGAAACGAATGCAAGCGTGTTATCGACGAAACTAAGGACAAACACAATCAAAGGATCAGGAATAAACTTTTGCAATGCCCCAGTGGCTCCAGGAATTTCTGGTCGGTAGCAAAAGCAGTAAGTAACAACTTTACAGAAACGTCTCTCACACCTTTGACAGACGAACGTGGCATCACGGCGACTACAGCCAAGGAAAAGGCAAACATGCTCGCCAAAATGTTTTCTTCGCACTCTACCTTAGACGTCCCCCAAGGCAAGACTCTCCCCACCATATCGAACATCAACACTACCATGGCAGAAGTCAAATTTCATCACCGTGATATTCGTAAAATCCTTAAAAATCTAGATACGCAAAAGGCATCAGGACCGGACGGAATACCTGCCATCGTGTTAAAGAACTGCGCCAACGAACTAACACCCGTTTTTTCTAGGCTTTTTTCTCTGTCTTACGGAAAAGGGATTTACCCATCTTCTTGGAAAGTCGCTCGAGTGCAACCTGTTCCAAAAAAAGGCAAGAAAACCACGCCCTCAAACTATCGTCCAATTGCCTTGCTTCCAATAATCTCCAAAGTCATGGAACGTGTAGTCAATCAGCAACTACTCAAGTACCTCGAGAACAACAAAATAATCAGTGATAATCAATACGGCTTTCGCAAAGAGAGATCGACAGGAGATATATTGGCCTATGTCACTCATATATGGAGTAGGGCAATTGAGAACTACGGAGAGTCTCGAGCGATTGCGTTGGATATTTCAAAGGCATTCGACAGAGTTTGGCATGACGGACTGCTCAACAAACTACCGTCCTTCGGACTGCCAGCCTCTCTCTGCAGCTGGCTTGCCAGTTTCCTTAAGAGCCGATCTTTGCATGTTGCAGTCGATGGACACATCTCGGACACATTCACCATCAACGCGGGCGTGCCTCAGGGCGCAATACTTTCACCAACTCTGTTCCTCATCTATATTAATGACCTGCTGACCGAAACAAATAATCCTGTTTACAGTTTTGCGGATGACAGTACCCTTGTCTCCCATTTTAGATCAGAACAACCCTTACCAGCGACTGAGACTCATCACCGCAGACAGGAGCAGATTACAGCAATTAATCAAGACCTGGAGAAAGTTCAAACTTGGGGCGATCGAAATTTGGTCCAGTTCAATGCAGCAAAGACCCAAGCAGCAACGTTTACTAAGAGGGCCAATACAGCGGGCCCTGACATCATTATGGCAGGATCGACCATTCCGTCATCCTCGTCAATCGGGCTGCTGGGTGTCTCGGTCAACAGCAATATGTCATGGCATGACCATGTTGCTAATATCGCAAAATCAGCCTTCCAGAGGCTTGGTGCGCTATTTCGCAACAAAAAACTCTATACACCGCAGCAGTTGCTCTTGCTCTACAAAGCGCAAATAAGACCGTGCTTAAAATATTGCTCACATACCTGGGGTGCCGCACCAAAGCACACCCTAAAGCTGCTGGATTCCATTCAGAAGAGAGCTGTGCGTCTCGTCGGCAACCCGGAGTTGACCCGGAATCTAGATAGTCTGGAACATCGCAGACATGTAGCCGAGATATCTCTGTTTTACAGATACTTTCACGGCAGATGTTCCCAGGATTTGGTCCGCCCCATCCCGCCCCTGGCAGCTCCTGTCAGACAGTCACGACAGACGGCGAGAGCGCATCAGTTCGTCGTACAACTGGAAACACCTAGAACATCGCTTTACAAGAACTCCTTTGTCTGGCGCACTGCATCACTGTGGAACTCACTCCCAGGACATCTGTTTCCCACTAATTACAACTTACAAATATTAAAGAGCCGTGTCAATCAACATCTTCGCACACACGCCGCTCGTCGAGCGCCATAGGGTCTCCCTTTAGTGTGTGTGCCACTGCCATAAAAAAAAAACATAATAATATCGCGTGGGGGGCCCTGTCAAATGCCTTGGAAAAGTCTGTATAAACAGAATGAACTACCTCCCTTCCCCAATTCTCCAATCACGTAATGAGAAGGTTCAGCCCAGTGCTTCTACCCAGGCAGAAGCCAAACTGCTCGCTAATGATCTCAGGGGACAACACCGAACTCAGATACCTAGTTATAAGATTCAATAAAACCTTAGGAATAACATTTATCATACAGATGGGTCTATAATTTCTTATGTTGGTTCTATCACCAGCCCTATGTACGGGAACCACAAAACTGGACTTCCAAAAGTCATGAAAGAGGTTCCGTCTCAAGGACTCATTGAAGATGAGGTTCCCAAGTCTAGCTAGGATAAATGAACAGTTTTTAAGTAAAATAAGGTGGATGTTGTCCGGCCCAGGCCCCTTGTGAACGCTTAAATTACTCAACGCGAAATAAATGTCTGAAATGGAAATAGAATGATTGGTGATGTTTATATTATTAGATGAAATCAATCTTGTGCACTCAGTATGAACGGAGGAATAAACAAAACTCCTACTGCGCAAAAAGTTTGGCTGCCTCAGGACCCATATCAATACTATCATTATCCAAACACACAACACTAGGCAAGTCATTTGTCTTACGTTTAGAATTTGCAAAATTTCAAAACTGCCCAATGTCATTCTGAAGGGAGGATTCAATATTTTGATAATAATTATTATAGCATTGGCGGGAAAGGATACTGCATTGTGAACGAAGGTGAGAAAATAACTGATAGTCTTGGGCAGACCTGCTTGATTTGTAGGTTTTGTGCGGTTTTTTTTAATGGTTAGGTTGATCAGGTCCCGAGTAAACCAGCATGGAAATTTCCCGCTGGCAACTTTCTTTACTGGAATAAAGATGTTCAAAGTATGATATAATATGTCACAGAATATGTTTAACATGCTTGGAACACTCGTGTTGGAGAACAATCTATCCCAACAGAAAGTACTTAAAGAAAAGTTCCCTAGTAACCATTAATGAACTGTCCATGAACAGTGTTGATTGGTGTCGAAAAGGTCATGTCTTCGAAGTGTTTTGCATGTGACGGGCGAGTCAATCGAAATTCGCCTGGGTTAAAGTGCGTTTTTTGTCCAAATTCTTATCATACCAATGGTCGATGCTGCGAGGTTCAACGAGAGCAGGCAAATTTAATTAAATCGACGCCGGGCGTGAAGTGGATCTGTCAGCCGTGCCGTACTGCCGACAACATGCAGGTTGGACGCGCCAGCGCCGGCGTCGATGAAGCCAGCGGCGCCGAGGTAGAAAGCGAGCGAGATATAGGATCAGTAAATGTAACCAACGTTGAAAAGGAGCTGCGATTGCTGCGGCAATCTGTATCATTTTGTTCCGATAAGATATCGGACTTCCAAAAAACGATAGATGGTTTTACGGATGCTTTGAGGAAAATTAATGCTCTGACAATTGAAAATGAGGAATTAAAAACTCAAATAAAGACCCTCAACTCTAAGATAGACACTATAGAACAGCATCAAAGGGCCAACAACCTTGAAATACATGGTATGCCCGAATCAAAAAACGAAAATTTTATTGAGGTCATCAGAGGAATAGGAGACTTTGTAGGATTTGAGATCGAAGTAAATAAAATTGACTATATCCATCGTATCTCGTCCCGCAACCCTAAATTTCCAAAGCCAATTATTGTGAGATGTAATTCTCGAACATGCAAAGAAAATGTGCTGGGGGCTGTGAAAATTAAAACACGCGCAAACCCTGACAAACAGGGACCAGGCTTGTTTCTGAATAACACTGACAAACCAATATTTATAAACGAAAATCTTACAAGCGAGAAGAAACTTCTCTATAAAAATGCTCGCGACTTAGCAAGGGCCAATGGTTTTAAGTTTGTCTGGACGCGCAATGGTAACATATTTCTTCGTAAGGACGAACAATCCAAGATTATTCTTGTGGAAAATTCATCCATACTTGACAAACTAAGTAGGGCTGCCTAAACGGGCGCGCTTTATTTCTTTGTCTTTTAATATAGTTCTCTATCTCCATTGTTATGGCCTTAAGCGTGTATTTTCAAAACACTCGAGGCTTGAGGTCGAAGCTTGCAGATCTCCGTGTAGGTACGGATGCGTCAAATTACGACATTATATGTATAAACGAATCATGGCTGCATAGTGGTGTCTGTGACGCTGAACTTTTTGACCTTAATAAGTATAGTGTATTTCGTAGAGATCGCGAAACACGTGCGTCAACTAAAAAGGATGGTGGGGGTGTACTCATTGCAATCCGCACTAAATTGGGTGCTTCTGTTATTCCAGAGTTTTCCAGCAAAGCCGAGGATATATGGGTCCATGTAAACCTGGGATTTAAAAATCTGTATGTATGTTGTGTTTATTTACCCCCTGGGGACAGATATGCCTACTCTTGTTTTACATCCAAGCTTGAGTGGGTCGCCGGTAATTTGGGTGACAATATTATACTCGTGTGTGGTGATATGAACTGTTCCACAGTACAATGGGATAAAACTGTGAATGACTCATTTCTATTGCCCTCCAACATACCAAATGATTATTCAGATCTAATAAATACTCTATCTTTTTCGGGTCTTATGCAATTTAATTATTTAAAAAATAATATTAACAGAACTCTAGACTTAATATTATGTAATAGTGATAGTAACATAAGTAGCCTAATGCACTGTTCAACCCCTATTGTAAAAGAGGATTTAGCCCATCCTGCAATTGAATTCATGCTTTCTGTTTTTTATATTAGAAACCTTAAAGACCAAAAAAAAAGCATTATATACATTTTAAGAGGGCAGACTATCCTTTGATAAAAAATGATATAAAGAATACCCCTTGGGCAATTCTTTTTAAAAATAATTTGCTGGATGATAATCTGGAAAAATTTTATCAAATTCTTAATGACATAATTCACCAGAGAGTTCCGACTAGACTTAAGAGCGGCACCTTTCCCACTTATTATTCACCGGCAACCATCAAGGTAATTAAAGAAAAAAACAAATTCCACAAAAAATGGAAAGTCTACAGAAATATAAATGATTTAAATACGTTTAAACTTTTGAGATGTCGATCTAAAAAACTTATTAGTACTGATTTATTAAATTATGTTAACTATACAGGGTGCTACAAATTCGAGTGCATGCATGGGGATCTCGGGAACCGTAAGAGATACAAAGTCGGTTAAATTGAGGCAAATTTGCGCAATTTGATGCCCAACAAGATGCAGTTTTAAAATTTGAAAAATTCCGAATAGTTCCGGAGATATTCGTAAAAAACCGAAAAGCAGCTATTTTATTTTTATTTTTTCCTGACTTTATTTGAAGAGATAATATAAAATAAATTTAACATTATCATTGCCACTTTTTCCCCTTTATAAAATAGCAGTGTCAAATTTTAAATCTGACGTTTCGTGTCCGGGCCCCCATCATCAACTTAATTTTTTTAAATACGGACTTGGATTTTTTAATTAATTTTTTAGAAGCCTTTGGTCTCCCAAAACCAACGATGTATCACACTTATCAATATATCAACAAATATAGATTTTTTCCATAAGAGATAATGTGTTAGACAGAGACGGGGCGATCTTTTCTGACCC
>MU186275.1:71948-85005 GCA_016904865.1 Pissodes strobi | reverse complement strand
GTAATTTTATTTATACTTTTAAGCAATTCTCTTTTGAATTACCAATAACTAGCCAATTGTCTAAGTAGAGTACAGTTTTTATACCCTTTAATTTTACATATCTTACAACTGGTTTCAGTTTTGTGAAAAGATATGGAGCTGTACATAAACCAAATGAAACACAATTAAATTGGTATAGTACGTTGCAAAAAACGAATCTTAACAACTTTTTTTGACTACTGTGCATAGGGATAAGGAAACATGCATCTTTAAGAGATCAGTTTTCTCCAAGAATGCGTATTTTGAAATTAAATTTTTTGCCGTCCTATGTAGTCTTCTACTTTGCTAACCGGAGTGGTGTACTATTGAAAGGGATTTTATAATCCTGTACCCACTCTACTATTGAACTGTTTACCTTTTTTCTCTGCTAATTTTGAACGTATAATTCTAGTTCAGACGGTTGACTAATTAAATTATTGAATGGGAGGGCTAAGGCACTAATCCCACGGACTATAGTTGTTTCTGTAATTGATACAGTAGTTGTCTTGGCAGGATTTAGTACTCTCTTCGAGATTTAATTTTGATGGTCTGAGGACATTGCAGTTAGCAGCTGGTGGATACTTCTCTATCATACTGTTTTTTTTTTTTTTTTGTTTTTTTTCTTTTTTTTTTATCTTTAGTCCTTTTAATAAGTAATTGTCCCGTCTAAACTATCTGAGTATGTAGTTCTGGCCTCGCAGGTGTCATTTCGTCGGTTTTTTTTTTTTTTTTTTTTTTTTTATCCTACACCTACACAGCTAGGTGGTCGTTACTTTGTTCAGGACCATCTGGTGCTTCTGATGTTGGTAAGTCTTGATAGTCTTGATTTGGTTAAGTTATTTCCTCAGCTAGCGTGAGAGGATCTTCTAATGCATTTGCAAATGCAAAAGAGTTTCCTTGGTTTTGCTACTTATGATATCGATTGCATCTGCAAATGCAACGATCTGTTAGCCTATTTACAGCATCTGCAAATGCTGCAATTTCTGTTTTTGAACAGAAAAATAGGTTCATGAATATGTTCACTATCTGCAACTGCAATTGCAGACAGTGGGTACGATCGATTTTATCTGCTAATACAACGAACTATTCACCTTTTTGATTGCTGCTTAACCCTGGTTATGCTTTCGACTGCATCTGCAAATGCAACGATTTTTTAGCATATTTACAGTATCTGCAAATACTGTAATTTCTGTTTTGAATAGAAACCAAGAGTGTAATAATTCGCTACCTCCAATGCAATGATTTTATGGAAGAGGGTTGCAATAGTATGGTGGTTATTTGTTTTTGTATCTGCAAATACATAGCACTATACCGTTTTATTTTTGTCAGTACATATATCCTTTACATCGGCAAGTGTAGGGATATAGTGTGCCTCTAACTACTTTTACATAATATACCTACTGGGGTGGAGGCTGTTGGGGGCCCTTCACATCTGCAAATGTGAAGGCCAATTTTAGTTAAAGTTATTCGCATCTGCAAATGCGAATTTGTAAATAGGTATTATTATTAGTTATTAACATCTCCTGCAAGCAATGTTTACTCCAATTTTTTCCCTCACCGGACGGCTCATGTCAACACGAATTGTTTAAAAATAATGCGTTCCGGTATTACATTGCTTCGACAAAGCCGAACGATAACATTCCGCCTTTTTCCCTTAATTTTGGGTTAGTTTTGGTTAGCACTTTTAGTTCTTGTTGATTGAGCCTCCGTTGCGAGCAAAGCCAACGGAGGGCCATGCAAGCTATAATAATACCCAACTTGGGATTTAGTCGCTCGTAAATTATGCGTCAGCTTGCCTTTGTGGCTAGTTTTTAGAGGTTAATTTCGTGAGAAAAGGACACTCTTCGACTTACTCAAAATTTTAATTTTTTATTTTATTTATATTTTTTTGAAAAGTATTTGTTAATACAGTAATAGCAATAATTACAATATACATAGTCCTTATTCCTCTAGACAGTGTTTTTGAACACTGGTATCGAGGATAATTGCATTTAAGTAATAATAACAGTATGATTTCCTATAAACTCTCTAGTATTGTGGCTATGAATAATCCTTTGAAAATATTATGATAATATTTTAATTTTGAGTTTTATTTAATATCCTGTAAATAAGTTTATTCTGTTCAAATTTTAATACCTTATGTAATTGCCATACTCTTAAATTTTCATATAGATCTGCAGTATGAGTCAGTGGATCATAATTAAATATACTTTGTTTTTTGTTTTGCAATATTTGCATCGAATCGAATTGTAGTTTATAGTCCCACATGTGCCCCATACGGTGATCAAATATCGAAAAACGAATGATACGAAGGCATTATAACCATTTGTTTCTATTTTTATATTCCTTTATATGGTATAAACGTTTTATTCTATGTAAAACATTAATAAATATGCAGGCCGACCGGTATATATTTCCTCCTTTTGATTATGTTATGTAAACACTTTTTGTGATTGAATAGTATATTTCTTTGGTAGGATGTACGATTAGACGAGATTACTAGAGAACGGTTCGAATAGCTCGTATCGTTAACTGTTGCTTATTACTTATATTCATTTCGATATAATATATTTCAATTCCGAATATATTGTTTGATTCTGTGTAATTGTGCAAAGACGAAAAATAAATGTAACAATGTTTTGTCATGCCCTCGTATATAAATAACAGTTTGTTAGTATAATTCAATTCGCAGTGAGCACATTTAATTTTTGTTTACTGCTTCATTCGCATTTTTGACTTTAACCCGTTCGCACTCTATTTTATTCTAATAAGTATAGTTAGTTTTAGAAGTTTGAGAGTATTTTCCATTTCAATTTTATTAAGTAAAAAAATAAGGGTTACAAGTGTCATATTTACTCATAATACTCAGTTTAGTATTAACACATTTAGTTTGTTTTTATACAAGAGATTCTGTTTTTATATATTTAACATAACCAGGTATTTATGTATATTTGAAATTTTGGCATATAATCTAATATGGACTCACCCCCTGATTCGCTTCTTCCGATGCATATTGCCCCCTTTTTTCGCCTCCTTTGCGAGCAAGACGTATCACTAACACTTCACTATACTAGAAATACGATTTCTAGGCATTTTTCTTCTTAAAACCAAAAGAAAGAACCGATTTACGGATTCTTGCTTGTCACCGACCGGTACAAAATTGTAATGACGCATCAAGGCGATGCATGAGCTCGAGCGGCTAGCCAGGGTCGGCTGAATCACCATGTTTTTAGATAACTTCTTTAAAAATTGTACCGATTGGGAAAAAGTTGTATACTACAAAGTGTAATGAGGGATGGCGGAGATGCGAAGGATAATGGTTGCTAGTTAAATAGAAAATATCTTACCTTATTGGTTTTTTTAAACTTTTGATTCACTCGAGGCACCCTTCGTGTGTTAATTCAAATGTTATATTATAGGAAGTAATCCATATCTCTTACACGCATATATTATCGTTCGTATGGTAAAATAATTAGATCTTCGTACAATACAGGACCTAAAAAGAACGAGTTTTTGATTGACAAAACGTAAACAAGTGATAAGTTTGAAAACGTATGATATATCTGTTAACCTAAGATATACATACTTGCATGTTATTTGGTGGATTTTCTCCTATCTTTAATTTACTACAATTTCCTTAAATAATCGGTAAATTGTTTGCGTCAGCCGCCACTCTGCTTTGTCTTCTTGTTGTTTGGCGTGGCGTCGTTTTATCCGCCGCGGCAGCCATTTTGAAATAATTGAAATAGCAAATGGTGAGCTATACAAGAAAAAGATTACGGACATCAATCGGTAGTTTTATGGGTATACAAAAGTTGTATAACAGTAAATATTTGAAATATTTGATTTGTCATTATACAATTATTGTATAATTTGCTTTATATACAACTTGTATAACCAGAGTAGTATTATTGTTCGTTTGCAGTTAATTTATCTTGTATAGTCACTATATTTCTTAATCTAATATAACGAGTTTTATTGGCATAATTTCAACGTGATTCTAAACTATAACAAAATTTGCATATGCGGTATGTAACGTTATATAATGGTAAATCAACGCCATCCAAAACAAAAATTGATTTGGGTAATTTTTCTCAGTGTACGTAAGAAAGGATGCTAACGAAAACCAAACTAAAAGTTAGTAAAAATAAACAAAAAAGGTTGCTTCCGCATGTCCGTCAAAAAAATACTACCCTGCACTCGGCCATACTGACTAGCAATCGGATTCGGAATCGCTACCATCTTCTATCCACGGCTTGATATACTCAGCAGAAGTCCTGGCGCTTCGTGGTTTCCAACTTTTACGACTCTCGTTAGACATAACTACTTATTTCCTAAGAACCAAAATATTATTTACAACGTTTTAGTCTTCCAAGCTGAACACTTTTGATCGCAACAAGATCTCCTATTTTGTATTGTCTTGCCTTTCTCCGTCTTAAGTTATAGTGTTTCCTATTTTCTTATTGAACTTCCAAGATCTGTATTTTACTTTACTCATCCTCTCTTTTTTCGTTAACATATCTATTGCTTCTTTTTCTAAGAAGTCCTTAATCTGCACATCTTCCTTATTCTGCATTTTAACACCAGCCAATATTGTAACGTTGTAATTGTACCTGAATATTATATCGCGATTTTCTCAGTGTATCCGTTAAATTGTGGTATCGATTATCACAATATTACTATTATGAGTGGATTTCAGTAGGTACTCCGACCCGTTTGACAGCACTTACCTACCGCCTTGTGGCGGTTAAGTTTCAGCTGCTGGTTGATGATTGCCAGATAGCTTTTTTCGTTAATATTACAAAACGTAGTAACGCGTATCTTTTGTTAGAGTACCAGCTATGCTGTTGTGAAACATCGTGTGCAGAGCGATGTGATAACCCTTTTATGTTAAAAGGTAGGTTCAACTCATGTGCTTCTAAGTAACAGGGCTTTAAAAAATACCATTTTTACTAGGGTCTTTCCGTGGACTAATGACTTTCCGCAGCTAACGTCTTTCCAAGGGACCACTACCCGTTTGCTTGGGGCCTTTCTTATCTGAGTAGGAGTCCAGCCTTCTCCGCTAGGACCAGGCAGAGAGTTTAGTGTAGCCTGGTAATCCCGACTGGTACCTTGCCTAGGTCTTTCAATTACCGATGACAAAACACATCGTCAAGTTTGGTAGGATCAATTTCAATTGATAATAGATCAGCACAGCTAATATGTTGAGCTTTGTTCTTGATTTGTCGTGCTACTACCTTTAATTTTTCAAGTCGAAAGACTAAATATAATCTGCCGACACGCACCGACTGGAAATATTTCAGAGATAGCGAGTTTTAGTTCGCTGAACGTATTTAGTGATTTTAATAAGAGACAGTCTTCTAATATACTGTAATTATTCTTTTACCGCCATTTATATTAAGTTAATTATATTTATCTGTAAAGCCCATGGCAGAAATCTAATTTAACTTATTTAAACCTTATTATTTATCGTTTCGCCTTGATATCGGTCAATTGAGCGCAATTTTCCTTATTTGGTGCGGCTATATTTGTTTCTATATATTTTATTCAGTAAATCCCTTGTGTTCTATATTCTAGCTGTCAAGGGACTAAGCTAAGCCTAAGTTAGTGGATATTTATTCCCTGATTTCAACATATAGATTGTTACCTATTTAGGCAATAGTAACTGGGTAATATTAAAATATTCTTTTAAAGATATCTCCTCTCTTTAATTAGCATCGAGGTAATTTATTGAGATTTTTATATAGTAATAAGTAATGTTACTTTATTGCTCAGAAACTAGCTAAAGTACCATAAATAGTGCTACTATTTGATTTAAAGTTTAATCGCAGTGAGTGAGTACCAGACCTAAATCGTTGAATTTAGACTTGATTGTTGTAATTTCTAGTGTTAATGTGTCTAGATGAAACTTAATTAACATAGCTATTCATAAATTGTAATTTTAACATTAATTACCACTTGTGGCGTATACAGTATTAAGTGATATTCCATAAATTCTCTTAGCATAACATTAACCATCAGTATTCAGAAAACCTTCTAAATTTTAAGAACGTAGGTTATTCTACCCAAGTAGTTTTTTTAATAAACAGGGTGTTTGTATTCCTGGTGTTTAATTCAATCTCATTCTTTTTTCTTACTTTTTTTCACAGGGTATTTTTTCTAAATATTATTATCTGATTTTCAGACAGATAGAATTTCTAATAGATTTCGTACAGTAAAAATTTAAGGTTGGTTACAATATTTCAAAAGTTGTGGCGTCAATACTTCTTTGCAGGCAGAGCTGTCAATACTTGAAGTACATTACTTGAAATTTTACTTCAAGTACATATAGGTACTGCAAGTATTTTACTTGAAGTACTTTTTTTGTTATATACTTGTACTTGTACTTCAAATATCCGTTTCAAAATACTTAGGTTTTTACTTGATTTTGCGAAGTATTTTTAAAAGTACTTGCAAGTAATTCAAGTAAAAATCGGCGACGGCGGGCGGCCCAACCCACCCCAACTGATTGCCGCCGGGTCGGCGTCCGACTCGGCTGCCGATTCGGCAAAAACCGCTGTGTGTGTCATGGCTCTTATGGAAAATGGCCGGACGCCCAAAAACTTCTGAAATTATAAAAAATGTGTTAGGGCACACGTTAAGTTATCCTGGTGCTACCAGGTGGAATTCCTTTTATGATGCTGTGTCGCAAATTTTAAGGGATAAAGAAAAGCTTGGCGAACTTTTCCGACAACTCAATATAGAAAGCCAAATGCTCAAAGAAAGCGAAATTCTTTATCTCATCGATTACTGCCAAATTTTAAAGCCCCTTGCTAATGCTTTAGATGTGTTGCAAGGAGAAAGATCGACTTACTTTGGATATCTATTGCCAACTTTAGGTTCTCTCTTAAAAAAATTTGGGAGATTGCAATCAAATGAATTTACCACCAGTAGTACGAAAATTTTGTTACAAGCATGTCAAGATGGACTGCTTAAACGTTTTGCAAAATTTTTTGATTTTTCTACCCCCGAAGCAAAAGATGCTATTGTGGCAACTTTTTGTATTCCCACATTTAAATTGAGGTGGGTGAAGAATTTTCAAACATTTTATACAGCAGCGGATCTAAATGAAATGGTACCCAAAGTAGTGCTTGCAATCGCGGACAAAAATAACTTTTCCGCACAAGTACCAAAGGTGTGTGACAAAGTAAAAAAGCCCGAAATCGTTGAGTTTTTTTAACTGGAATATGACTTTCCTAATTCTAGTTCCGGATCAAGTTTAAAGAAAAAAGCTGAATTAGATATTTTACAGTATCTAAACGATTCAGATATAGAAATCAGTTCCCTTAAAAAATATCCTGTAATAGAAGAATTATTTTTGAAATATAACACATGTCTTCCATCATCTGCAACCGTAGAACGCTTATTTTCATTTGCAGAGATAATAGATGCCCCTCGAAGGCATGCATTATCCGATAAAAATTTTGAACATCTTGTGATGTTAAAATCAAACTGGAAAAGATATTCTTCACAATCCCATCAGGCATATTGATATTTTGATATATAACAGTAGAACAACATCCCAAGACCAAGTCCAAATAGTTAAGTAGTTAGTAGTACTACCTTTTACAGTTTTTTTTCACTATTATTTTGGCATCTCTCACTTTTATGGGTAACGTTTCAAAACAAAATGCTTGGTACACAAGTAGTAGAGTGTAATGAAAAGTTTTTATAGAAACAATTTTTGTATGTACAGGATGTCAAACAAAAACTATAGCAGATAGCAGAACACATCAAAGATAGGTTTTTAAGAGTTGTTCAAAAATAACCTACTCTAACTCTGACTATGACTCTGGCATATTTCGAAATCTATTCAATAGTTTTAAGTAAACAAAATATTTTTATAATTTTATATTCAAGGTTGTTTTTTAGTGGAATCAAAAATAATCCAAGTATATATTTTCTGATAATAATAGGTTGTTTTATCAAACAAAATAGTGTTATATACTATAGTATAATGTTCCAGGTTAGGTTATTTAGATAGTTTTTATTTTTATGTAAACAAAATAGTCTCATATTTCATGTTCCAGGTTCGAAGTAATTATTTCCTTAATGCTTTTCAAGTGCAGTTAAAAATAGGTACACCGATCTGCGATGTTATATTTTCAAATCCTGTATTATAGTATATTTTCCAAGTTTTTAGTGCATTCAATGTATTCTGCATGTGTAATAGTGTAATAATGATTATAATAATATATGTTGCTTAACTTTCTTTAAATACTTTTTGCAAATTTTATTTTTTTAATATTTATAGGTATCTCAATTAAGGAAATATTGTATTTTAACCTTCTAATTTTTAAATGGCATCGCGCTGTATTTTGTTTTTCAGAAATCCGCTTTTCATTTTTAACTTGTATTTCTCAATTCTTATATTCAAAGTTTCATGGATAGACTTATTTACAACTAGCTTATAAAAATATGCATTACAAGATTTTACACGAATCGGTATTATACAGGGCGAGTTATAAGGAAAAAATATAAAACATTACTGAGTACCTTTGTTATTACTTTATTTTTGAAGTTGAAAAATTAAAAATAAATCAGATAAAGCTTGAATAAGATGCCAGTATGGGGAGCGGATAATTAATGTTAATAGCTTAAAAAAATACTTGAATTGTCTTTTTTTAAACAGATTTTAAATACTTGAAGTACTAATTATACTTCAAGTAATGCCACTCTACTTGAAGTCCTTGTTTTTTACTTGAAGTAAGTTACTTGATGAAATTCAAGTAAATTTCAAGTTTACTTGATAATTGAAGTATAATTTTAAAAAACTTTTACTTATACTTTAAGTAATTTTTTTAAATATATTTACTTGATACTTGTACTTCAAGTACTTTAGGAGTGTACTTGTGCCGGCTCTGTTTGCAGGTTTGAATTTAATGCCCTTTAAACGCGGTCAATATGATTAAACCACTTGTTAGAAGCATCCAAACTTTATTTTGTCTTCACGGGAATAATTATTCTGTTAATCCTTTCGACTGCCATGATCGTAATGTGCTGAATTGTTTCGCCTTCACAATATTCTTTAAATTCGTTGGATATAAAAGCAGTTCCTCTATCGGTGATTATTCTTGACGGATTTCGAAATGTTTTCTGTTGTATCCTGAGCTTTTTTATATTTTTTTTTCATGCTGTCGTTGATTTCATTGCGTATAGCCAAACGAATTTCGGGAAATCATCGGCAACAGCTAAAATTTGCTGGTAATTTTTTCTATAGCCTCGCGCAAAATAACTAATTACTAAATTCAAATGAAATCGCAAAATCGACGAATACCGCATTTCCTTATTTTACGCTCTAGAGCGTACATGGAAAAGGAAATTCTCACTTTTTCCGTCGAGTGTGCTATGAATAGTGATGGCATCCGAAAATAAATAAATGACAGTGGTGCGTTTGTTACAGTTGTTGTTGGCACTTACAGTTATTGTTGGCACTCCTGTTCTAAATATGCCCGAATATATGTTAAAAGAGACAGTCATTTGCAAATTACAGAATAAGTATAGAGAAAAATGTGCATTTGATTTCTAAAAATGCGGCTGTAGAAAAAGTTCTGTGTGTTTTTCGAGCGCAAAGTAAGATTGCCGTTTTCGAAAGATTTCCGCGCTCCGGTACGCGTCCCGCGGTAACATTCTTTCTCAAGCAGCAATCCGTTACTTTACGCTCTAAAAAGAAAAGTAACTAGTTTGTTGAAGGAAGCAGCCCTAAATGAACAGCACGGTAAGAATAAAGTGAACCTTGACATTTTGCTATGGGATGTTGCATTCCTTCCTTTTCTCTTCTTTTCTACTTCCTAGAATACAAGCTACACAATTTCCTATACAGTTTTGTATTTTCTCTTAGTTTTGGTATAAAAAAACCTTTACTATTTGTTCTGTTTTCGGAATAGCAAAATGTCCTAATACCTGTGTTTTTCTAATCACTTCGGACTGCATTGACTTTGAAAGGACTACTAATTCCAGTCCATTGCCGTTATTTATATAAAATGTCGTTCATTAACAGGAAATCCTGATAATCTTTTGTGCCTATAATCTTTTTAATTGTTTCAATATAATCGCGCTTTTGTTGAGCTTGTTTTAAACGTTGAATAATTCGATCTCTCTGTTTTGAAACTTCATTCATTGCTATTACTACCGGATAACGACTTAGAGCATCAACATGAGACTTTCGGCTGCCACTTTTGTGCTCTATTTCATATGAATATTCTTCTAGTAGGAATGTCCAGCGGGCTACTCGCGTCGTCAAATATTTTTTTGCTTTTCGTCTTTTGAAAGGCGGAACAATCGGTGACAATTTTAAAATTAATTCCCAAAAGATAAGTTCTGAATTTATTGACTGCTTGAATCACCGCCAGTACTTCCAATTCGTATCTGCTGTACCGTAAGATAGGCCCTGTTAATATAATGCAAAAATATATTTTTAGTAGGAAAAATTAACATACTTACAAAAAACGCTAAACTAAGGACTAAACGTCAAAGGAAATATTTCTACGTTTAAAAATCGACTTTTTCCATTTTAGATAGAAAACATTAACATAAACTTTCCAAAAACTAAGAACTAAACTTCAAGAAAATGTTTCTACCCTGAAAAAGTAATATTTTTATGATTTTTGGTAGAAAAAATGACATACTTCTTTTTTCTTCAAACGTCAGTAAATCCGTCTTTACTCGACTGTGTAGGCGGCCGTGAAGTTTCATTTTTCCTCCGCAGGAGCTTTACTTTTCACTTTTCCGCCGGCGGAGGTAAAAGTGTTACCATAGCAACATAGATACAAACAAACAACAAAGCAAGCGTCAACAACTCAAGAATTATTAAACTAAAATTTGTATTTATCACTCAATTTGTGCACTGCATTTCTAAAAATCACTAATTTAGGAACAAATTGGTTATTAACTTACTCGAACTTACTCAATAACTGCTTATCAATACGGAATTAAAACGCAATCGGAGACGCAATTTTAAAAAAATAATTATTGTTGACAGTGTCCACTGACAGCTTTATGTTACATTACTATAGCAACGACCTGTGCCTATTCACCGATACCGGTCTAAGCCGCCTTGCAAACCAACTTATCTTTGATAATAATTATTATTATTACTATTAAAAAGAGATATTTTTGCATTAATTTGTCGACATTTGAAGAAAAAACAGCATATTTTATGTGGAGGAAAAGTTACTTTTCATGGCTTGCTCTCTATTACCATTAAACACGAGCGCGCCATGAAAAGTATCACTTTTCCTCCATATAAAATAATATACTATTTTGCACCTGAGCATAGAACACAAGTCTACGTCCTTGCCTACTTCCTGATTATTTTCTAATAAATGTAAATTAGCTGCCCTATCATTTCCTGTAGTTTGAAATGTATCACACGCTGAAATTTCAGTTGATACAATATCATTTTCTGTAAGAACTGGGATATTTGCTGTAGTTTAAGATGATATGATTTCTTGGTTGATTTTTGGCTTCTTTACAAGGTGAAAAAGGGGTAGATTGTCTGCTAAAGTCCAATCAGAATCTGAATCATTTTCCTATTCGCACATTATCACTGTCCCGAAATACCAGTTATTTTTCGGAAACATCTTCACTTTCACACCTTGTCTAAGTTTGCGCTGTTTTTTTGCTCACATTAATGAGCTAATGAGACATTTTGCGTTTGATCGTCCCAACCAACGTACTAACACATACATTTTTCAAGTTCAGTATACTAGTATTGAGGGGCCGGCCGGTATTTTCATTTCCATATAAGTTTATCCATCGAATATTTTTTTTGGGAACCATTGAGACAATTATTGTATCCGGGGAAAATATTCATCGAATAACAGGGATGAAATTGCCAGCAGACAAAAGGGCGTAATTGAGATCCGCCTTTTTGTGTACCTTTATAATTTGCTGTAGTGAGTTTCGCCCAAAATGTTTTCCAATAACTCCGCTTGGAATAGTAATTGAGATACGTCCTTTTGACAGCAACTAAATATCGACTAAAGACATAAACTGGAAGCATACCTAAAAATGTCAATTTTCCTGTGCAAGGCGACGATATATAGGGTGCAAACTATTGTGGTCACTCGACCGATGCATTAAACATGCACCATATCCGTTGTTTGGGAAACACTACCCAAACAAGATCAAAATGCATCGCATTTATCTCAGCAAATAAATAGAATGCAAAACACCTTTATCACAATATTTTGAACAACCCAATGAATAAAGAAGAGGAAGCAAGGAGCAAAATACATATCGACATTTGACCGGAATGGTTTTTGCATATGGCGATCCAGATTACCAGTGGCGTATCCTAAAACGATTCACGCAACAAAACAATAAATACCTATATTAATTATGTATTTATATAGTTTTGTTGTTTATTACATACTGGTACAGTGATATCAAAAAAGTTATAAATTATAAATATTGCAAATATGACAATTATTCTTAATTACATGAATGGTTACATATTGTATTACATGAATGGTTACGAGGTAAAAAGCAGCACTTTTCCGAAAAAGAAACGCAACTCTGTTTTTTTTTTCGATAATTGTTATATGTAAATGTAAATGTAAACATATAGGTTTAGGCACCTGAAATTTACACACAGAAGTTTAATTTTCATATTTTAAACGGAAAATATTGAGCAGCGCAGTGGCATCGTAATATTTCACTTCACGCATGGCGCTGCGCTCGCTCCGGGGACGCAACCAAACAAAACTAACCCACACTAACTCAAGGCATACCCAAAGTCAAGAAAAAACAACTTTGAAAAAAAAGCGTGTGCACTATGTGCGCATATCAGAAGTGAAACTTCTTAAACTTAAACGCCTTAGCCTCGGCTTGGTTAAAAAGTGTTTTTTTTTTATATAAATATATCACCCAATTTAAAGTTTCGCCTATGTCTTGACAAGGTAATAGAGCAAATCCCATATTTTTATCTTGTAAACTAACAAAGATATATAAATACATAACAAGTATGCAATATATTTGCATGAACCGTCTGCTGGTA
>MU186275.1:11464-59911 GCA_016904865.1 Pissodes strobi | reverse complement strand
TTGTTGGCATGTATTATCCTGACAAAGAAACTATATAAAAATGTTCATGCTCAGAATTGGTTTACCAGATACATTTCTAACTTCTGAGATACCTGCAGTGTGGATGCATTATACAGAGTGCGCAGCAAATTAGCCAGAATTGGTTAATTAATATTCAATTATTCTTGTTCGGTATCTTCTATCGTTAAAATGACACCACCTTGCCTTTGACTAACAATTTTAATATTAAATTAAAATACAATAAGACTATTTTAAGACGAAAGGAGTACATTTACTCCTAACAACATTAGTTGAGCAGAAGCTGCTGCTGATAACTAGTGTTAGGCATGGGTCATTTGCGCGCCGCGGTCACTTTTACCTTTCGCTAGGGATTTATTGCCCCGATTGGCAATAGGACAGTTGCCCGCAAAATAGGGATTACGGAATGGTGCCGACTGTAATATAAATGTTAGATACGTTACGTTTCATCCTCAAATATTTGAACATTTCATGCTTGGTCCTCCGCTCGTTACGAGGGGTCAACGAACAGGAACTAAACAAAACTAACCCAAGGCATACTCAAAATCAGGAAAAAAAATAAAAATGCTGTACGACAACCCAATATTACATCTTTTCCAACAACCATTCAAACAAACAATTTATATTACAGTCGCACTATGGCGAGGTCCTATCGCGTTTGCAGTTTACGTATAAGCAACCGGAGCCCAATTGTCCCAGGGCCGGATTAAGGGTTCAAGGGTTAGTCGGCTCTCTGCGACTATACTATGGAAACGAATTTCCAGTTTTAACTCTAATCTGATTATTCAAATTACAGATTTGTCAAAAACAACGAATTATAATGGACTCTCGCACCAAATTTAATTATATTCTAATAAGTCAATTTAAAGTTATTTATATTTAGAAAAAATATTCGTAAAATCGTAAAAACACTGTTTTTTTTTTGTTGGTGGTTAAAAAAATCTAAATACTATTGAGTGTGAGATACAGTGTGTGCGTGGATTTGCTTGCCAAATGAGAAATTTTTATTTTTCATTGAGATTCACGTATAGATATATCCAATTTTTTATATTGGGCGCTCAAAAACTTCAAAAACACGAATTTTGATTAAGAGTAATCTACCTTTATTTTTTATTTTTGAGTAAAATGCTTTCTTAAAAACTCGTCTAGATTCAACTTGGCAGTCAATATCCCAAATACCAATTACATATTTTTATTTTTGAAAAATGCGAATTATGACGCATTTATTTTTGATGAAAACTCTTATTCCATCACATCACATGAGCGCCTCGTACAAAAAATTTAATATGTCTACACGTGAATATATTTTTTTTCGCTAGCAAAACTGTTTATAAAGAATAACATTTTTTGCTAAAATGAGAAATAAAAGTTTCCCATTTGGCAAGCAAATCCACGCACACACTGTAGGTTGATGATGGTGGTCCAAGAACGAAAAAGTCAAATCTGATTAATAATGGCAGGAAAAAATAAAGAAGTCTTGGTAATATTTGGTCTTCTAATATCTTCGAAAGTAGTCGGAATGTCTTCAATTTTTAAAGGGCATTTGATTGAGCTTCAAATTATTTGTACAAGACCAGGTTTATAAAATGTGTTTTTCTTCAAACGTCAGTAAATCCGTCATTACTCGACTGTGTAGGCGGCCGTGAAGTTTCGTTTTTCCTCCGCCGGAGCTTTACTTTTCACTTTTCCGCCGGCGGAGGTAAAAGTGTTGTCATAGCAACATAGATATACAAACAGACAACAAAATAAGCGTCAACAACTCAAGATTTATTAAACTAGAATTTGTATTTATCACTCAATTTGTGACTGCATTTCTAAAAATCACTAATTTAGGAACAAATTGGTTATTATTTAATCGAACTTACTCAATAACTGCTTATCAATAAGGAATTAAAACGCAATCGAAGATGCAATCTTAAAAAATTAATTATTGTTGACAGTGTCCACTGACAGCTTTATGTTACATTATTTACCGACATCGGTCTAAGCAAGGCCACCTACGACCGTGGTCTAAGCCGCCTTGCGAACCCATTTATCTTTAATAATAATTAGATATTATTACTATTAAAAAGAGATGTTTTTGCATTAATTTGTCGACATTTGAAGAAAAAACAGCATATTTTATTTGGAGGAAAAGTGATACTTTTCATGGCGCGCTCGTGTTTAACAGCCGAACGGATAATATACTATTACAGTCACTACAGTCAGATTGTTACGAGTTATAACTCGTAACAATAGTTAAATTAGCTGCCTTTATGTATTATTTTATCTCTTAACTTTATGAACACTTCTCAATACTTTTGACAAGTGGCAACTCGTGACTTTTAGGCAAGATGGTGCCAAAATATAATTCTGTTCCTTATAAGAAACAGCTCGCCGCAGGCGCAGCCGGAGGCTAACCCGCAAAATGTCGGGGATGTCACGCTTAATTTGTACTCAAAAATCGTTAAAAAACACGCCTTCCACGGACGAACGAAGCGGATTTTACTAAGAATTAGTGAAAAAATTTTGGGGTGACACGCCCAAAGTCTTGCCCAAAAGGCGTTAAAAAACGCACCTCGGGCAACCATTTTTTTGATGGCTTATTGTAATTGTAATTTTAAAAAATGGAAGGCGCATACTTTTCTATTATATGTCTACTATTTTTTGGGTTCCTAACCCAAGTTTTGCCACAAAACTAACATTAACCCAGGCTATACCAAATTTTGCCAAGAAAGTATTCAAAACTTATCAAAAGGTTCTGTTAAAAAAAACACCTAACATACCCCCAGAAATTAATGCTGAAAGTACTTGCAGTTTCCATAAAAAATCCTACCATAGATTAATTTACAAAAATATTACAAAAATTACTATTGACAGCATTTACACACGCGCACAAAATTGGTCTATTTTTAATACTAATAATTTTAGTTATACAGTTTCCGATATATGAAGTCCATCCTTCTTTTTTTTTTTTTGGTTGCGAATTATTCAATTACTTTTTTATAAAAATTTTCAAAGGCATTTAAAAAATGATTTTTTTCTGCAGACATCATACCTACCTGAAGCATGAGATGTTAAAAAGGTTTCACTAAAAGATTGCTTATTTGATTCATTTTAAACGTTAAAGAGTCAGACCGACCTTTTTTACTTATCGAAACGCGGCCCGAGCCATTGAATCAGGTGGCCCCGATTTACCAGAGAGAAAGGGGAATTCTTTCTCAGCGTGCACCATCGTGACCTCATTTGACCTTTCCATGGCAATTTGCTGTTGAAGACGAGGCCGCTGCGCGTTTGGCTCGAATCGCCCAATTATCGGGGAATCATTACATTTTTCGATGACTAATATTATCAGAGTCTATAGATTATTATTGTCCATTGTAGATACGATGATTATTATTTATTTATTAGATAAATTTTAAATATAAAAAAATATCTTTGGCAGTTAAACTCGAAATATTAAGAGTCGCAAGGTAGTGCCATGGCCCCTTGGCCCCTTATGACGAGCCGCCACTGTTTGATATACAGCAAAGCGTAGAGATGTCCAATGTACTATTTATTTTTAAAACAAAAAATCAACTATTGCCGGAATAAGCTGGTTTGAAGGTGATACATGTTTATCCCACTGGAAATTCATAATTAAAGTTTTATTACGGACTTTAGTATATAAACAATGTAAGTCATATTCAAAATGCGAATTGACGTTATAATTTTTTCATTCACGGAGTCAAAAACATTTTAATATTACTCCAAGAGTTATTTTTAGTTACTTAGTATTTTTTTAATTGGAACATGAAACTTTAAATGTATATATAATTGTATTTTTTTTAATTTACTACAATTACGGTTTTTTTTACAGTGTAAAAAAGTAATATTTTTCTATCGAAATTAAAAGTCAGTTTTCAGCTTGTTTGGACTTTATTGTTAAACTTTTAAATCAAATGCCAACGTTTCGATGCATTCCGCATCATTCTCAAGGCCAGATTATTCGAGCTATGGATCGCATTAATTTGAACGATATATATTTTTTGTAAAAAATACTAGTACGGTACTACTGCTTACCGAAATGTTTGGTACTGGTACATTTTTCTATCGAGTTTGAATTTTTTAAATTAAAAAATATTTTTAATGAAGAAGTAACTTTTATGGAGCAATAATTGTTTGGCAGGAAACATGATTTTGATTTTGAATATGATTTGACACTTTTTATATATAATTTTTTAAATACTAATAAATGAGATCTGTGAAGCATCTTATATTTAAATAAAGATAAAACATTAATCGACGGATTTCAATTAATTTATTAGTTGATTCTTATTAAATGGTGATGCTTTTAGGTTGTATCTAGGTTAATGTAGTCCAATTACTTTTCGATATTTAAGTAATATTTAAAGTACTTATTTATGGAGTTGCAGTCGATCTAATCTCTTGATACATCAGTCTTTATCACAATAGCTATATTAGCAACTTCTGATTGAAACACGGCAAAAATAATTAAGGTTTCAAATTTCCTAAACTGGTGATTAATTGTAACTTATAATATACAAGAAAGTTATTTTAAGTACATGTAACTTTACAAATTTGATAGGCAATAACACAAAACTTTGATATGAAAAAATTTGGCATCCAAGATAAAATAAATGAATCATTTTAAATGGAAATATTACAAGTGAACATAAAATGATCAGTTGAAAATAAGGGGTGGATCAAACCAGAAGTTGCCCGAAACAGCACACTACTCTGGATGCTTATTTTTATCTTATATAATTGCTCTTTAGTTTTAAAGGTTATATAGGTTGATGTGTTTTATTAATTGAATTGTTTTATTTTCGAGTAAATATAGTTTTACTCGGATGTTGTTTGTTTCACTATCCTAAATCCGAATTTTTTCAAAAATTATTTACTTGATTATAGCGAATAACCTACAGTATATATTTTGAAGAGTACATTTATATTATTTTAATTTGATTGCCAATTATGTAATAGTAATAATGATAATAACGGCTATAAGGGATTGAAAGTTTCGAACATTGGCTGTAGACCTATTTATGTACTGTGATACATAAATTAGTATTATGCCTAACTCATATTAAATAAAGACGTATCTAAAGTGGTAAGAGTTTTGATTTCAGTTTTTAAACACCTTATTTCTTATCTCCCCTCTTTTGCAAAAACAATGAAATTTAATAAAATAAAAATGGTTAATTTTTTTATTAATCTCCAAATAACGGGAGTTTTTAATCAATAATTTGATATATACTGATATACAGGTTCCTGGTGCATTAAAGCATAAAATTGCAGAAAATGTTTAATTGCCTTCTTTCTATAAAAAGAAAAAATACATAAAATAACTATACCTACCTACTATTGGAACTAAACTAAATTTTTATCTTTATTTCTCGATAAACATTGTAAGTTTAAAAATTGTAATACGGTACTTTTTGACTAATAGGAAGCGAATAATCAATGTTTATAAATATAATTTTTTTTATAGTTTAATAATGTTTTTAATGTTCCTAATTTTGAATGCGTTAAAAATATCCAGTTTATATTGTAAAATTATACTTATATCAATTCAAAACGTTTTACATTTAGCAAATAGGATTTTATTATTGTTTATTATTTTCCCATTTTTTAATGGCATATGCAAATCTATTTGCTTCTATTACTGCATTAATTCAATTATATGAATAATAGAAACTAGTAAAGAAATTGATCACAAGAATCAATGTGTAATAACTGCTAAACACCATTTTACCAAACAATAAAATAAATTCAGTTGAAAAGTCAAGATTGGGGAAGCACGCATTGGAAATTGCATTCTATATAAAAATTAAACTGATAAAACCGGTTCTTGCCACTTAGCCTTGGCTGAAGTTCATTTCTTGGAAATCTACGGCTCCGGGAATATAATTTTGTATTCTCCTTTCTACCCCTTCCTTTTCGTATTTAGCGTAAACATTGCATGTGTTTTCATTCATTAATACTGTTTCACGTAACAGTGAAAAATGCACTGTAAATCTGGCAACGAAGTGGGGTTTCTACCGTTTATTATAATTGTTTATGGTTATTTGATTTCTAATCTATGATGGGATGGATATACAGACATATTTGCGCTCCCACCTACAGGGGTTAATATAAGTAATAGAACAAAACAATTTTTATACAAAAATTACATATTTTCACGTAGGTATTGCCATTTAAACTTGGATGGAATACCCTATATATTTCCTGCCAGGACGAAAGATATTTTTCCCCTGATTTCAAAAAGATATAACATACCTATTAACATTTTGAAATATTTGAGTTTAACATTTTCATAAATTGAATTAATAATAATCGAGCTGTCCGATTGAAGTATGCGCCAATTCGATTATCATCAATTCAGTTTAGGTATTAAAATTTTAAACTACAATATAAAAAACGGCTGAATTAAATTTTGACATATTATATATCTTTGAAATCAGGAGAAGGATATTTTTATACTTAATACATTTCCTATACAATATCTACACCCATACAATAAAAGTGTTCCAATAATGCCCCTAAATAAACAGAAGTATAAATATTTGTTGAAAAAGTGCTTCATGCGATTTGTTGGTGACGCCAGACGTCACAAATCTTTTTAATGTGAAGCTATGGCAAGTGGTATTTTATATCATTAGAAACGGCATTCTATCTGGTGAATTTCTTCAAAGTTATATAACGGAAAAAAAATGTTACCTACTCAAAAAACATCTATCATTATACATTTTATTTTTTCCAGTAAAACAACATTATATTTAATCGTTATTTAACAACGAAGTATATAACAGTTGCTCGAAAGATCTACCCTAAAGGTCCTGGCCATATATTTAATACTTCTAAATATATGGTCCTGGCAACAATGGCAACACCCTAACCTAAAATAAAAACTAAAGTTGTTCTAGCAACTATTACATTAAATGTAATGTTGTTTTTATTGTATATATTAAAATAAAGACGTTTCCTGAATTAGATTTTCTCGTTAATTTCGAACATCTTACGATTAAAAAAACATATCGGTTACGTCACCTCAGAAAGTCAGAAGTAACGTGAAACATTTACCACTATGGCAATAAACGGGCTGAAAATAGTCGCCACTATCAAAAACGATTGACGTGTTTCGATATTTCATTGAATAAATTGAATTTCTTCCATTTTGCTGATTTTTACTTATAAAATTATTGTCATATCCCATGTACTTTTTTTAGAAATATATTCCTAACAATATAATAATACATGCGTATATAACGTACTTTTCGATTTGCTATTGGTATAATATATGTATGTTTTAATATGAAAATGGAAGCTTAATATTTCTAAATAAATATACCTAGTTTACTGAATTGTATTCGATAATTGCCCATCTCTATATAATCGCAAAAAGTATATCATACCGTCGCGACATCTGTTCGCAGTAGATGCCAAATGTACCGGCGATTCAGTTAAATGAAATGTAAAGTAAACTGTGTCTTGGAAAGGCTACACGTGTTGCTCGCGGGGAGGAGTTTATCTTTACGACCAATGAACTGCTTGTGGTCCAACGTGCTCTGAAGCCCTCTATCGGTTTGGTCCAAAACTAACCAAAAGTGTTAAGGTTTTTAGTCCATAAGGTTGACTAACTATCTCCTTTATTCAAACAACGGTGCCAACATTGATTTGTATAGGAGTGGATAAGAAGTAGCCTGTTGCTCTATTCAAAAGTGGCAGCCTATGGGCGAAAAAACGGGGTTCTGCGCATGACAAAATCGACGCAAAATCGAAAAACGTAAACAAAGAAGATCCCGTTTCGTCATGCGCACTAAAACACTTGCCGTCTCAGCAGGCGTCGATCAGGACCCAACTTGGTGTTTTCTTTTTGACGTCGCGGCGTTTTGTGTTGATAATTCGAATACTTTACTTTTTATTGACTTTCTTTGGACCTAGTGTGTGTAGTTGCTTAAATAGTTTAGGTTAGTGGTTCACGTTTGTGCTTTGTGCGTACCCTTTTTTGATTTTCGTTTTAATTGAACAATACGCACATAAACAATGGGCGATACTACCAAAATAGAATCCCGAAAGTGTATGGTTGTGTTTTGTAGCAGTAGAGGCAAAATACCCGGGATTTCCTTTTTCAAGTAAGTATAATTATTATAAGTATTACTTATTTATACCTTATTGTTTGTTTCACTATGCTAACTGGCCCATTTCACTCTACCGAATATTTGGTGAAATAATTACTTTCGTTCATAATCACAAGAGTTCAAATTTTGAAGTCCGGGCCTGCCTAATGACCTTCACACTGCAACAGATGGCGCCCACTAATTCTCTAATGCGCAAGGCATAATAGGAATCGTTTTGTTTACATTTCGCGGTCGTAAATTTGCCATGTTTGGTCTATTTATTGTTTATCCACTCCTATACAAATCAATGAGTACCAAACGGCGCACAAGCCTCTTCCTTTTGATTTTGTGTTAATAATTTCGCCATATTTCCGAATACAAATATTCTGACAAAAGGATGAGCTGGTCTATGGCCGACGCGTCAAAGGTCGCCTGCCAACATGATTGTTTTATTTATATCATGGCCTACCGATATTCTGATAGTTTTCGCGCGGGGAAGGAGACACACCGTTGACATGCCGATGCCGCCACGGAGAGTGATCCTAAAATAAAAAGATAAAAACTGTACTATATTGCTAACGTGCTAACACAACGTTGAGGTTATGTGTTGGTGTTATATCTAATTGTCATGCATTATTTTAATACTTCAGGCAACTGCCCCCTCCTGCCGGCGCTCATGGTGAAATTACTTTCGCATTGAGCGTTTGATCCAAAACTGTCAGTGGTCGTTAATATTTTGAAATACCGATTCATCTTTGAAACTAAAGAGACCAGTTGATTGGCTCATCTATTTTTAGGATTGAATAATATCTATATGAAATATCGATTAAAATTTAGCGAATTGTATTAAAATGGATATATGACACATACATAAAATAACGCCAAATCATCTGTAAAAAATCCGTGTTTTAATTGCACGGCATCCAATAAAATCCGTGTCCGTGTTCTAGTTTCAAAAATCCGTGAAAACACGGGAATTTCCGTGTCGTTGGCAACACTGCTAATTGTGCAACAACTGAAGCTAGATTATCAGAATATGGCGCGTCGGAATGAGGATCCCTTATTGGCTAAATTTGTAACGTGCGCAGTTTTCCCTGCTGCTGTCTTGTTTGAGCATTTATGTTTCTCTGTTTTTTGCTTCATATGTTGTACTGTAAGTATTTTCAAAATGATTTTATGTCTCTTAAATTACCCTTAACGCAACGCATTATTAACTTGGAATTTTAAAAACTATATCTGTTTTAAAGTCGTCGGTACGGGTGGACAAGAAATTGAATAATCGATTAAACGCTTAATATTTTAGCAAATAATTGAATAATCGATTAATCGAAATAATCGATTAATCGATATTTTCTGAAATATTAATCGATAAGTTGATTAATCGGTAATTTCTTAAAATATATATAAATAATCGATTATTTTCGCCCACTCCTAATCCCATAATATTTTAGTAAGTGAAACTGAAGCTGAAATTTCGGTAGAATCATTATTGCTGATGCAAGACTGATGTCAGTGGCGGATTTAGAGGGGGGGCGAAGAGAGTTTTATGATTTTTATACATGATTTTTATCGTTAGTGATAATTAATACACCCTATATATAAATATAGATGATGAGCCAAAAATTCAACAATTATTTGTCTAAAACACGATATATTAAACGTGTAGGTAATACTTAATAACTTTTATGTCTTATTTCTGGTAAACCTTATTATGGCCAGCTTTCCTAGATATTCGACCAGTGTGCGCCGGGTCCGAAGGTCACATGCCAGTATCATGGTAGTTTTCGCGCGGGGAAGGAGGCATACCGTTGACGTGCCGCCGCGGAGAGTGAATCTTCTTATCGTTGGTTAATATCCGATGCCTGTACGTTAGATATGTATATGCACCCGGGAGAGACGATGTCAGAAGTGACAATATATAAAATTCCTTCTCGCGACCCGTATAAAAAAATAGGAAAAAATTAACTCCTGCTACGAGAAGTAGAATTATTACTACTCAGTGTATCCATATATTCTCGTTTGGACGGCAACTCCCACAATTGAAATTGTCTTAAATCGCTGTGAAAACTGAAATAAAATCGCTCGAGTTTATTTGTAAGTTTGACCTCAAAAACTTAGGATTTGCTGAGCCCAAAGCAAGGTGTTTTAAGTAAAGTGCCAGCCGTATATTGCATCAAAAATGAGAATAATATGGTCCTGACACAGATGAAGTTATATATCTTCGTTGACTGTTTCTGAAAGATAACCGATAAATTTTACTTCCGGTCCAGCCGTCGAAGGACGAACACGTTGGAAACGGATTACAGAATTCGGCACGGGGAGTGGAAGCTGTTTGCTTAGATAACGTGTTGCAATCCTTCGGGGGGTGTCTGGAAAGTCGTGCCCGCTGGGCAGTGTAAGGGGTGGGTCGTGTAGTGTGGGGTGATTCCTACTAGGACTTCAGGGAAATTCCGTGCGTGGTAGCGTGGCCTGTGAGCGGTCGGGGGTGTTCCCTACGGGGATTTGAAGTCTCTGACAGAAAGTGGTTATACCTACAGTGTGCGAAGCCTCCTTGCATAGGAACTCAGTTGTGCATTTCATTAGCTTATAGTTGTATAAAGCTCGGGAATCACCAGGGGCACAGGCTCGTCTTACTGGTCTTTCCCACCGAATACAAGGCCCTTCAAACTGGACTTACGTGTAACGGATGTAGAAGGGTAGCTCTACCTCTCCCTAAGCGCCGGGCGAAGGGTGCGCTGGCAAGTTGCCTCGTAGCAGTGCCATCCAACCCTCTGTAAAGAGGGTCTAGCATCATCTACCGGTAAATTATACAAATACGAGAGTGACTGTCTTTGGTGAAATGCGTTCTGTTTTGTATATATAGAAAATGCTGAGATTAGATATATGGAAAGCGCATGTATATTTGTTAGTAGTAAATGATTAATAATGATAATGCTTTTTAACGTCAACGTCACTGGATTATTATTGTAAGATTTATCCTATCGTCTATCGTCAAGGGTTTATGGAAGGAGTAAGGAGTTAAATGTAATATAGGATACTTAAAGCAATTTTTCGCGAGGTTAATCCAGCATAAGCGGTTTAGGTTTTGTGCATAATCTAACGTTTTCGCGACATAACCTAATTAGGGGAAATGTTGATGACGTCATCGTTAGGTTAGCCAAGCATAATCCGGTCTGGAGCAGATTTTGCTTGGGTTATGTCATTTGCATCAGACAGAAACTAGCGTTTTCGCCAACAAAACCGAAGTATCTCCAGTCGCCAGTGTCTCATACATTTATGTTGGTGGGGATAGGTATATGACGTATAAAGATTAATTCATCATAAATTATCATAATCTAAATCCAATTCGCGAAAAAATCCTTTTACTCAATTTAACATTTAAGTTAGGTGCATCAGATATTTGTCTTCTGTTTTGAATCTCATTTGGTGATTATTTCCTTGATTTTGTAAACTTACACCATTTCTAGTACCTATCCAAGTTAGATTAATGTATGAATGAAGCTGAATGTATTTGTAGTATTTAATATAGATAAGAGTTGTAAACATCTCAACATATTGATTTGTTGACCTTGATCTTTATTTACGATTATCAAATAATAAATATTGTTATTACATTTAAAAAAAGGTTATGGTGCTGATCTTAAAGAATACAATATTGGGAATCCAATGTCTAATTAAAGTCATCTCTGACTAGCTTTCTAGACTTGTAGAAACAAGTTAGAACCCTGACTTTAGATGCGTCAAGTTAAATACAAAAATTTGGGTTTGTCCGTTCCATCAGTACTTACGTGCATCTTGGTAGAGTGCCCAACGCAGTAAAAGCCTTCTATAAATGATTTTTTTGTCATACGCTCCCAAAAATAGCTATTTTACGGACTCATTTGAGTCGGTAAAATGCTTCTTTTTAGGCCTAGTCCCTAAAAGTCGTCATGGCAACCTTTACGGACTATTCCAAAATTCCTGAATATGTCTAAATGTCAAAAATTTCGAATGACATGACAAAATTGTCACATAGTTGCTACGATATCAAATTCTAAGCTAACTTTGTCGTACATTATGATTTCAAAAATTGTGGTAAATTTGCAAATTTAGGCGTTCTGAAGAATTGCAAAAAGCGTATAAATAAAAATTAAATTTTGGGAGCGTATGACAAAAAATAGTGTTTGTCACACGTACCTAAATGAAGTTTTTCAGGACTCATCTGCTATTCCGGACTGCTAAATCAAAAACTTGAAATATCTCCCTTCGCACCTGGGCAAAATCTGATTCAAATATACTCATTTTTGTATTCACCTCGCATTCTCTCCGAAATGAAGGCACAAATCAAAATTTTTTATTCTTGCAAAAAGTGTGCCTTAAATATGTAGAATCCATAGGTGCATGAATACATTTCTTTTTTATCAAATGGTAATGGAAAAATAGAATTAAATGTAAAAAAGTAATTTTCTTCAAACCGCGACCGTCAGATCTCTCGCTTCCCGAGTACTCTCGTATCTCACTTTTCTTCATAGCTTCCTCTCTCTCGCGCCTATTATACAATACAATAAGTGCTTTTACTCCATTACGGGTTAGAATACTAATAATAATAATAATAGCTATTATTAATTGAATAAAGTCAATGAAGAAATTTTCGATTATACTGAAATGTATTTTTCCTATACGTTGCTAGGTAATAAAGAGTAGAAAAAAGTAGAAAAAATCATATACTTAATGCAACTGCTATTAAAAAAAATACTAGCTTTTATTCAGAATAGAAAAACTGAAAATGTAAAAAATCTTTATAATAACAAAATCTATTTATCTTCAGTGTCTGTATCTTCTTCAGGAATAGACACAATGACTTCAACATTGCCTTCCAGTATTTTTTTGCATGATCCTATGCAACCTATTTAATTTCTTCTACGTGTACAAGCTTTGCTTTCATACAATCTAATAAAAAAATATTTAATTAAGTTTTATTATGTACCGATTTAATCTAATAATAAGTTATCTTTTTACATACAAAACAGTGAAATTTATTTATCCACTCTATTTTTAGTTAAAAAAAAAACAGTTAACGAACTTTTTATCTCAACGAGCACTCTCATAAAACGAATTTCAAGTTCGCAACTATAGTGGGGTATTTACCAATATTTTTGATAAGAAAACAAGTTGCGAACCAATTGACAACAAATTACTATCCTCTATAGTCACGAAGAAGCTGATACTAGGATTGTGTTGCATTATACTCTCTGCTAAACATTGTATGTATTATTTGACATGCATCGTGGACTCCAATGACAATGATGTACTTGTACTTCGGGTACATATTAAAAATATATATTTCTAGAGAATTTGGGGTAAAATATGGAAGAGGAAATTCGGAGCGATATGTGGCCGTTCATGACATCAACTTAGAAGAAAAACTTGCAAAAAAATTACCTGCATTTCATGCTCTAACGGGTTGTCATACAACCAGCCAGTTTTCAGGATTAGGAAAAATAAAATGTTGGAAAATTTATCTAAATTATTCCGATTATTTAGACGGTATTGGGTCCAGGAATTTTCAGATGACATGTTCAATAACATAGATAAATTTATCATAAAATTATTTTCAACAAATCCAAACATTTCGTCTACTAATATTTTCAGGACACTATTGGCCTATTCATCGCTAATTGAAAAAACTAGCCCCTATAAAAAATAGTTTAAAATTTCCCAGTATGAGAGCACATTATCAAACTAAGGTGTGCTTCAGTCCTTTAGAACCAAATTCCCTATTACCAGAGGTGACAGAATGCGGATGGAAATTTGAGGAGGCAGGTGATATCCAAATTATCCCCAATTTTAACAACACCAGTATTTCCTTCGGATGTAAAAGTATTTATTGCATGTGGATGTAAAAAAAGGTAAATTATTATTAGATTAAATAGGTACATAATAAAAGTTAATCAAATTATTTTGTATTAGATTGTATGGAAGCAAGCTTGTAGACGTAGAAGAAATTAAATAGGTTGCATAGGATCATGCATAAAATACTGGAAGGCAATATTGAAGTCATTGTGTCTATTCCTGAAGCAGATACAGACACTGAAGATAAATAGATTTTGTTATTATAAAGATTTTTACGTTTTCAGGTTTTCTATTCTGAATAAAAGCTAGTCTTTTTTTAATAGCAGTTGCATTTAGTATATGATTTTTTCTACTTCTTTATTACCTAGCGTAATAGTATAGGAAAAATAAATTTCAATATAATCGAAAATGCCTTCATTGACTTTATTCAATTAATAATAGCTGTTATTATTATTAGTATTCTAACCCGTTATGGTGTAAAAGCACTTATTGTATTGTACAATAGGCTCGAGAGAGAGGCAGCTATGAAGAAAAGTGAGATACAAGCGAGAGATCTGACGGTCGCAGCTTGAAGAAAATTACTTTTTTACATTTAATTCTATTTTTCCATTACCATTTGAGAAAAAAGAAATGTATTCATGCACCTATGTATTCTAGATACTTAAGGCAAACTTTTTGCAAGAATAAAAATTTTTGATTTGAGCCTTCATTTCGGAGAGAATGCGAGGTGAATACAAAAATTAGTATATTTCAGTCAGATTTTGCCCAGGTTCGAAGGGAGATATTTAAATTTTTTAATTTATTTTGCCGTAAGGGCCAATGTAATCTGCATATTTCAAGCAATGATAACAAATATAATTCGTACAAAAATGTAGATGAATTATATATGAAAACATTCATAATTTAATATCCTACACGTTCATATAATAATCTCGATTTTTAGGTATACTGCCCTTTTGCCCGTTATGATTTTTTATTAACCCGAGGTGCCCACACAAGTCAAAATAAGTTATAAGTAGCACTCTACCTATCCTGTAGGTGTATGTTGATAACTAGTTCACTAGTCAGCATTTTTCAAATGCTGGTGTCTGTTCAAAAACAAAAGCTTGATATTTTTTGAGTAAATCACTTAAAGGCTTGGCAATTATAGAGTAATGAGCAATCAATTTTCGAAAATACCCTGTCAGTCCGAGGAAAGATTGGATCTGCTTAAAGGTAGTCAGCTTGGGAAACTTTTTAGTAGCTATCGTCTTTTGCCCAGAAGATTAAACTTTTCAGTCTTCTACAATAAAACCAAAGAACTCTACTCTTTTTTTCAAGAACTGATATTTAGTTGTGATAATCTGAAAACCGGAATCACTCGCCACTTCCAGAACCATTTTCAATCTACTTTACTTTACTTTTTCGTATCCGAATCCATATCAAATTTTATCGGCCCAATACTTGGCCACGTCCAAAGCATTATCTGTGGCAAGCCATAAATCTTCGGGGGAGCAGGAATTTGAACAGTTCTTACAGGTTAATAGGTGTTCCATTCCATAGTCTGCATCTCCCCGCAGTCGCACTTGATGTCTATTTCTTCAATAATCCCCCATTTTGCTAGGTTCGTATTTGTGGGGGCGACTCCTGTTCTAAAGCGGTTCAAAGTTTTCCAATTTTTCCATTCCAGATGATAGCCTGGTGGAGGTTCCTGGCGTAGAGAATAAATATCCGGTGGCTCCATAGGGACTGCACCCAGGAAACTCTTTCGTGATCTCAGTCGTCTTATTGGTTCGGGAGCATTGTACAATGGGTGGCGGTTGTCGAAAGTTTGTTTGAATCTCTCAGTATGTTCTATCGCCAGTCGGCGAGCCGCGGGAGCCACGCTTCCAGCCGCCTTGTAGAGGTATGCCAGTGGTGCAGCCCTCATACAGCCAGTTATGAGACGACATGTCTCGTTAAATGCAACGTTTATATGTTTCGTATGTGAGGATCTATTCCATACTGGGCAAGCGTACTCCGCAGTTGAGAAACATAGTGCTTCAGCTGTAGATCTGATCACGTTCCATTCCTTCTTCGATAGTCGAACACAATAATTACATCATCCATATAATAGATGGCAATATTATTTAAAGTTAGTTCACGAAAAATGTAGCTTATAAATCGTAATCTACATCAACATGATAAATCCATTTCGTAAATATATTGTGCTAAAATATTTAGCATCTTCCAGTCTGTCCAATACGTCCCCGATCAGCGGAAGGAATCGATCTTTAATCGCTTTTTTATTGACCTTGCGAAAATCACAGCAAATTCTTGTACGGCCGTCTTCTTTCTTGACTAACACAATCGGACTCGCAAAATCAGAGCAACTAGGCCTTATGATGCCTTCATCTAACCATTCCTTTATCTGTATTTCATCTTCTGTTTCGTCTATTGGTAACCTTCTTGGTTCCTCAACAGTTTTAGTCTTCTTGGGTGTACTTATATGTTTCTATTAGCGTTATTACTTCGTTTCGGCACTTTATATGCTACTTTTATCTCTTCTTGTTTTTCTTCATCGGGTATCGTTATCTCCATAAGAAAATTTTCTTTGTCCTTCCTGTTTATAATAATACTTCCATCCTTAATATTCACATCAGCCTCTTCTAATAGGTCCATTACCTTTAAAACTTGAAACCTCTGTAAGTATGACATGAAATGCCAAGAATATATTTTCATCATTATTCATCGCTTTTTGAAAAAATCCCATAGTTCCCGCTTTATTTGTTTCAATTCCTTTTATAATGATTTTATTCTTAGTCAACGGACTGTGTTTGAAATAATCTTCATACACCTCACTTCTTATGGTGGCTAAGGCGCTTATGTAACTTTCAGTATCTAGTAAAGCAATCAACTGGACATTGTCAATTGCCGCACCACTCTCCACCACAAAATTTTGGGGTGCCACGCCCAAATTTTTATCCAAAAGTTTTAAAAAGAACACGCCTCGGTCAAAACTTTACACAGATGAGACAAGAATGCTGCACAATTGCACTAATTTCAGTAATTTATTATGTAAATTATTATATACTAAAAAAACAAATTTAGTATGTCAGTTACCACAGATCGAGGAACTACACCTGGGTGCGTAACTTTTATGAGTTTTAACACAAATACTAAATAAATTAATAAAAGAACACGTACAAACAAATTTATCGTAAACGCTTGAACACATATAAAACACTTAATTTTAAATCATATTGCAAAGTTAAGTTTCCTTTTCTTCTTTGCAAACCTATCTAGGATATATACTAGATCCAACTTTATTGATCGGTATATGCATAAAAGTGCTAAGGCATTTAGTCTATCTTCAGCTATACTAGATCGAAGGTAGGTAGGTCTTTGAAAATCTCGAAATTGAGAAACTTCTTTCGGCAGTAGCAACAGAAACAGGAAGAGAAGAGATAATTGTTAACGCATTATAGATGTTTGGAAAGTCACTTTTATTACACATTTGCAGAGCTGTTAAAATGTCAACACGCTTACTATTTATAGCTACGTATTTAAACAATGTAAATTCCCCGATTAACACTATATGCGAAGGATTGTTTAAAACAGAGCTAAATGTTTCGATAATTTTTGACACCGTATCTGATAATTTATCTGGGTCGTATTTTTCATGGGTTGTTGAAATACATAAATTTAACAAAAAAACAAAACGCTCATTAAACGTTCTGAAAACCTTTCTTTAACATCAGTTAGAACAAAATCTAAAATTGGTATAAAAATAACTCTCTTTTCCTAATAGTTTTCTAGTAACAGGCTATCGTTATCTGAAAAAGTGTCTCTGTGTGTTTGCCTTGAGGCAAGCCGGTGTATTTTCATCTCTATGTCAAACTCTATGGTTCATTTTCAGCTTCTTTAAATATACAAAGTTTGAAATAAGAATCATTCGCTCTGTTTTTATAGACAGTCAATTAAAATTTTTAACTTTGACTCAGCCGACTCTATATCAATATTCTTAGTCTGTAAATATTTACTATATGGCAAGAAATATATCTGCTAATGAATATATTGTCAAAACAAACTCACAGTCACAAACAGATTTAGAAGAATACCTGCTTTACTAGAAGAAGTACTATAATCCCATTCCGATATGTCTTTCAAAGCATTTATTATTAAGAGGCAAGTCCGTCTGAAATTGTAAGATAGAGTCATTCTTCTCTATCCATCTTGTCTGACAGTGTTTAATAATTTACGTTTTAGATATCTTCTTAAAACAAATTTTTTTTGGAAGAAGTTCGAAAAAAAGTTATGATTTCTTGAATAATACCCGTTTTATGTTTATCACTTCAACTGTAAGAGATTTCGATAGAGAAAGGTTAAAAGCGTGACTACAGCGTGAGAAATAATAGGAAAGCACAATAGGAATTAAACGACAGTATTAACAAAGCTGTATAATTGGATTTATTTAAAACCACTTAAATTAGAACATATCTAGACACAGTTATTGTTATTTTTTCTGAAGTCGGCGGCATAAAACAATTTTAATTTTAACATTCAGGGGGGGCGCGCGCCCCCCGCGCCCCTCCCCTGGGTCCGCCACTGTGTACGAATGCTAGTTATGGATCGTCTGTTCCCCTCTTGACGTTCGATCGTTTTCATCGGACATTTTGAAGCTATATGTCCAAACCATCATAATTAAAACATTTCCTGTTCTTTGATTTATCTGGGCATTCATTGGACTTACGCCCTCGCTGACCACAATTAAAACAAGGTACTGTGTACCGAAACAATTATTGTCATGAAGATTTAATAGACCATAATTGTGAAAGGTAACACACACTGAATTATTAAGTAGACTTACTAATATAGAATTTGATCTTTTTGATTTCAACTTAAAACTCAAAGTAAGTTATATAATAGATAAAAAGTTTAAGAAACAGAAATCCAAACTAAGGACTTTAATTTCTAATCAAACTAGTATTAATGTAAAATTACATGTAAAAAATCATATTCCGATCACACTTTCTTAACAGATTTATGAACGTGTAGTGTTTCAAAGAATGAAGTCTCACTGTTAAATAAAGGTTTCAATTATAGCATGAAAGCAAATCTAGTAGCAAATAGAGTAGATACTGAACCAGCATTAGTCAATATTGAAAATTCTAACTGCAAAAACAAAAAAAAACTAGAACTAACTAAAGATAATTTTCCACATACTAGTGAAATGATCTATAAAACAGGAATCATTAGAAAATAATTTAATTTTTACGCATGTAGATAAATGCGTTGACAAAACAACAACATTTTTGCAACCTCCGCCACTGGATTTTTATTTAATTCATTATTTTTAACCACCTAATATGAGAATTGCCCCAAAAAGTTCAAATATGGGTGTGCGTTCGGATAGTAAATTAGCAGACATGAGGTAATTGTTTAGTGTCCGCTCTTTAACTTTGACGTCTAATATTTTTACCATCACTTAAAATTTGCAACCTCCGCCACTGGATTTTTAACCAGTTAAAGTAACAATTGCCCAAAAAAGTTTAAAAATGGGGGTGCGTTCGGATAGTAAACTGTTACCGCGTTCTCTAATCGCGACATTCTCGTTTAAACTTCAAATTTAAAACTATGACAGTATGACAGTAAGTGACAATAGCATGAATTTTAATTATATACGAGGAGTAATTATATTGGTTCATGAAATTATCTGATAAAATATAACTCTTGCAGAAAATTACCTATAATTTTCGCCAAATCTTCACTCATGCAAGTTAAACTGAAAAAACCTCTGGTGAACTAACGTGCACTCATGCGTTTTTTCAACTTAACTTGCATTCATGCATATTTAATGAAAACTATCGGTAATTTCCATTGCACTTGTTATATTACTACTAATAATACCATTTAATCATCAATACTTGTTATTCAGTAGTGTAATTCATGACTATTTTTTATGTACGAGTTTTTAATAAAAATAAAAATAAAGCACTAAATTTCTGAGTGACTGCTTCATTTGGCAGTAAACTTTTACTTTGACTGGTGCCCGTAAATACGGGGCGATAAAAAAGAAAAATATATTCAAAAAGATATTGGCAACCGTTTGGCTCGTAAACGGATTAATTAAAAATATCTAAAGTTATTCTTATGGTTGCAGATTTTAGTGCTCTTCACTAACTTAAATAGATTTTTTCTCCAAAAGAATTAGAAAAGCAGCCCCGTCCCCAGGCTTTAGGCCGCCCGAGGCGAGCTGGATTTCGCCGACCCTTAATGACCTATCCGGCGAATAAGCGCCCGCGTGGTTTTTTAACCGGTAGGTTCCGGTATAAGGAGATGACCTGCAGGGTCTATATTTTCATGGTAGATGAACCACGTGGGGGACTACCTGGAATTAAATCGGGGATGCCGGAGCTTGATTTTAAGGGGGGTTTGGAGAGGCTATATGGAAATAGCGTGGTTTTTCGCTAAACGGGAGCTCGGAGCGAAATTTTGCCGTGACCAAACTCCGCATGGCAGACTTGGGGTTGGGCCCCCCCCCCCCCCCCGTTTTCTGAATTTTTATCGAGAAGTGGGGGAAATCGCGAAGCACGTTTTTTAACGGATAGGTTCCGGTAGAAAGAGAAGAATTTCGGCAAACGGAAAAAACCGTATTTTATACCGACCTAACCTTCATTTTGTCCCATAGGAACCGGAACCTATCGGTGGAACCTATCAGTTTTTTTTTCCGATCGATTTGAAATTCGGCACGTAAGTAGAGGACCTCAAGGACGACAAAAAAGGTTCTTTACGAAAAAAACAATATTAGTATTCGAGAAATCGGCCGTTTAAATTCGAGAACGGTCGTAGCTCCAAAACTACGAGTGATATGGAAAAATACATATCACCAAAAATGTGTATTTCGACGGCCTTTAGCCTGTATGTGAATCCTCGAACTTAAAAAGTATACCTATATATTACCGTTTTTTTTTCAAAAATTATTTTTTTACCACCCTGTATATGCGTTGAAGATTTTATTTTTATCTTAATAACATGGTAATGGACCCCTTTAATCGTTTCCGTAATAAAAACGCATATTTTTTTTTCAAAAATTTTTTCGGAAAAATTCACGGGGAAGTAAAAGATTTTCATTAAATCGGCTATAATTCGAAAACGGTAAGAGTTAGAGGTAAATTTTAAATGGGAAATAGATGGGTCTCGTCGGGTACTATAATGTGACATATCCAGTTTGATTTTACGACGTTTCGTTTTTTTTCCAAATCTACCAAACGTGATTTTTATATTTTCTTCATTTGTGTGGTAACGGAAATAGATATCTCAAATCGGTTTGCCCTAGTATCTGCGTCTTAAGGTCGATCGAATAGCTCCTATAGTTTTTTCGATAGGAGTTCAAATAAGGTAGATATTCGATAAAATGTAATTTTTGTCTCAAAATCTAACAATTTTTCTTCAGATTTCGGCACGAAATAGGGAATTTCGGAGGGGGATGATCTTTTTTATTTCGAATATCTAATGGGGGGGTTTTTGGGTGCGTTGAATTCGATTTTCGCATCGAAAAGGTCGTATGAGTTTTCTGTACCGAAATATTTCGAAAAAAGTTGAATTCTTTTAAAATGTATTGTTTTACCCCAGGTTTTACCACTCTGTATATGATATCGGAAATTTTATTTGTACGTTGGTGATATGTAAGTGGATCCTTCTAATCGTTTCGGTAATAAAAACGGGGAAAAAAGTAATTTTGAAGTGGGTACTTTAAGGAGGGGTATTGGGGGCTCAGAGTTCGAATTTTTGGTCTAAAAAATCGTACGAGATTTCTGCTTAGAAATATTTCGAAAATAGGGAATTTTTTGGGGAAATTTCTATTTTTAAACCCCTGTATGTGATTTAAAAATAAATATTTGTATGTGGGTGACATGTACGTGCATCCCTCTGACCGTTTCTGTAATGAAAGCGAAAAAAATTTTCAAAAATAATTTCCAAAAAACTCTAGAGAGGGGTATTTGGGGGCGCGGAGTTGGAATTTTTTGTTCACATTTTGAAAAACGGGGATTTTTTGGGAAAGTTTGTGGTTTTAACACCCTGTACGTGATTAAAAAAATTATTTGTACTTGGGTAACATGTACGTGGATCCCTCTAATCTTTTCTGTAATGAAAGAGAAAAAAATGTTTTCAAAAAAATTAATTTTGATATGGGTACTCTGGAGAGGGGTATTTGGGGGCGCGGAGTTCGAATTTTTGGTCTAAAAAATCGCACCAGTACGTATATGTAACATGCGCTCGCTCCACGCTCAATATGTGCTACATGCTGTTCAGTAATCGATCAATTAATCGGGTTGCGTTTCGGCCACTTCCGTAAAAATTGTCCTGAATCGCTTTAGGGCGATGTCGCCCGTCCCTAAAGATGAGCTAAGTCACGATTTTTCATTAGCAGTGGCGACTGTTAATGGGATTTTTCATTCACTGCGAATTCAAACTGCTAATGCTAATTGCGAATAGACCGATAATGAATACAACGCACGATGAGCTGCTTATAGTACGAATTAAGCGTTTTACATATTCATTGCGAGAGTGTTTACCGAGTTAACTTGAATGTTAGAATGTACAACTTTTTAAAAAACAATTTTTTTATTCGACGGAGATCGTTATTACAATTTGGTAGTTATAATAAGATTGTTTTAATAATGCATTTGACATATATTTATAACATTTCTGTGAGAAGTATAAATGTGCTGAAGCTGCGGTTCTCATGGGAATATCCGTGTTCTAGCGTTCACATAACTCCTCCACCTTTAGAGGGAGCCTACGGGGTAGTGGTTAGTTCGGGAAACCGACGTTCGTCTGGACTTCTTGGACAGCTACGTCACGGGTAGTTATTTCTTCTGAGACCTCTTCTGAGTCGTATGATAACAAAAATGACGATTATAACTGTAATCAATAAATATATTATTATTGACCAAAAGCTAAATGAAACATAAGGTCCATAGATATCCTTTGTAGATACAGAGTCTAATTCTTGATTTTGGGAATCTAGGGCGCTTTTAAGATGTTTCAATTCGTCTAGGTTTACATTCTTGATTTTTAATGGTTTAAAATTTGTTACACTTTCTCCAAGGTGATAATTTGAAGCTTTAAATTGTAGTTTTGGTAGTTCTACGATTTTGTACATTTTTTGGGAATTTTGGTAAGTTTTTATTTGTACACTACCGATTTGAACTTCACAGTTTGTGTTTATTTCAATTAAGAAAGTTCCATTTAATAGTTTATTTTCGCGATCGTTAACACATTTTTGTTTTGCAATAACAACATTAGGAGAGATAACAATCCACTTATTACTTTCTACTTTTTGAATTTTCATATCGGTGATATGAACAGGTAAAAGTTCACAATTAGAAGAGCCCTTGGAGAAGCTTAATAATTGTACTTCGCAGGGTGCGTCTTCCTTGTTTAATTGGACTGGACTTGTTTCTTGACAAATGTATTCTTCTGGACTGACTTGGAGGCATCCTTCGTCGAATAGCATGTAGTTTTGTTCGTTTAGGGTAAGGTATTTTGATTGGGGTGAGATAAGGAAAAATGAATTATTTTGAATAACAGGGAGAGCATATAAGTGATAGTAATCATAACTTACATTCTCTACTATCGGAATTTCCAATAGAAATACTATTCTATTTTCTTTTGAGTAGCTTTTAATATTTATTGTTTTTTCGAATAATAAAATATTTTCTAGTTTTGGCTCGAATGGGAGTTTTTTGTTAGATAGATGTTTACTTATTAATTCTACTTCCTCTACTAATTCCTTTGGTTCTATCATTGAGTTATGGAACGTATTCAGTTTAGAGAAAGTTATGGCAACTTCTATTCTTTCTAAGATGTCATAAATTTCCTGATAAGCTGAAGTTATTTGTAAAATTGCAATATGAATATTGAAATATTGATTGTATTTTAAATCTCTGATTTCTATTGTTCTAAGAGTTTGCTCGATTAATAATATTCTGCTTTGGAGCTTAATTTGGTTATTCGTGAATATTTGCATTGATTTGTTAAAAGTATTGATTGATTTATCTAGTAATGTTATTTGATCTTTGACTAATGTTTTTATTTTCATTTGATTATTAGAAAGTCGTTCTATCGCGTTTTCATATTTTAAGGCGTCGTTTTGATCCAGATTACCGGTTATGGATTTTATTATAGATCCTAGACCGTCAATTAGTCCTCTTCTAGAAAGTTTCGTTTTTAGTACTGGGTTTAATTGGTATATTTGTTGTCTTATTTTATTTTCTAAAGATAATATTAAATGACAAAAGTTTGCAAATTCTGATTTATAGCCAGTTTTGGTAGTGTTACTGGAAAATGATTTTTGTAATGTCATAAAATATCCATTAAGGGAAAGGAATTCGTCAATTATATTTGATAAATCGAATATTTGTATAAATGACCAATGATCTATTTTATTTTGTGCGTTACCTAATTTGAGTGTTAGTAGTCCCGGATTATTATGGTTAAGGTCGTGGAACTTAGGGTAGGTCATTGCTGTGGTGTATCCGCATATGAGGTACCTGCAACAAGTTTAGGTTTCCTTAATTCTTTTATATGAATAGTTTCTTTCTTTGATTTATTTTTGTTAGTGATTTCTACTCTATTATTTTCAAGAATTTGGGTTATTTTGAAAGGTCCTAGAAACTTGTTACATTTTTTATTTCTATTTTTGGGGTTTTGTTTAAAAACAGTTTGACCTAATTTAAATTCTTCGTTGGTGTCTCCCTTTGTATTGTTATTGCGGGATAACACTTTTTCTTTATGAGTTTCTATAATATTGTTTACTTTTTCATAGACATGCTTAAGCTTTTCCTTATGCTTTTCGGCATAGTCTGAGTAGAACATCTCGGGGATGAATAATTCATGTGGGTCTCTTAGGTTCGTATGCCCAAACGTAAGTTCAAAGGGCGTAAATTTGGTTGTGGAATGAATGGTGTTATTATAAGCGATTACGGCGTATTCCATTGTATTGTCTTTGTCATTTGGGTGTGTTTCTAATAATATGCGTAAATGTTCGATAATGCTCGAATGGAATCTTTCAACAATACCATTCGACTCGTGGTGATATGGGGTTGTAAAGTGAATTTTAATTTTGTGTAAGGCTAAAATTTCCTTTACTGTTTCATTATTGAACTCAGAACCATTATCTAAAATAAATCTATCAGGGATGCCAAAGCTTGTGAAATATTTTATTAAGGCTTTGCTTATGTGAATTGCTGTTTTTCCCTCTATACGATAGACTTGCGCAAATTTTGTAAATGCATCAACTAAGGTTAGATAATTATGGTTATCAAATGTGAAAGTGTCTATATGTACAATTGCAAAAGGCTTAGATGCCGTTTCGGTTAGTATTAGGGGTGTATACGGTTTTTGTCTAGCGTATTTCGTACGATTACAAGTTTCACAAGAATTTATGTAATTTGAGACAGTTTCTTTGAGTCCTATCCAGTAATAGTTTCTTTTTAGATATTCGATTGTTTCTGTTATACCCCTATGGTTTGATTTTCCCTCATGATGATTTTTTATAAGCATAATTTGTTCTTCGTGGTCTTTGATTGTATTATTTAGCTTTGTACATTTGAGAAGTTTGGGACCACGTTCTGAGAATTTTTCAAGATATACTTTATTAAAGGTAATATATAGTTTTTCAGTGTGAAAATACATACAATATGTTTTTCCTGAGGTTGTATATTCACGTAAAAATTCAAAAATTAAATTTTCATTGTTTTCTGGAATTTTTAAAGTAATTATTTTGTGATGTTGATAGTTTTCTTGTTCTACTTTTGATTTTTGGTGAGGCCATGGAAAGACTAAAATTTGGTTAACTTTGTTATTAATCATTTCGTCTAAGATTTTTATTCCATTATTTGTAGTTTCGTTAAAAGTCGAGTGTTGCGTGTCACAATATGATTGATCTCTTTCTTTTAGTGTAATATCGGATATTATTTTAAGTTTTTCAGAATTTTGGCTAGTAGAGGGTATGTTATTAGTATTTGAATATTCGTTAGTATCTAATACAGTTTCTGCCATATGTCTTAAGGTTTCTAGAGCAACGTTGTCAATGTCTCCAGGGTTAACGATAAGGGATTCATTTTCCAATATGTTAATTTGTACGCGTGATAAGGCATCGGCATTAGTATTAGTTTTCCCGGCTTTATAAATTATATCATAGTCAAATTCTTCTAACTTAAGTCGCCATCTAATAAGCTTAGAATTTGGTTCTCGTAAGTTAAAAAGCCAGACTAGTGGGCGGTGGTCGGTGAAAATTGTAAATTTTCTTCCGAAAAGATACGGCCTAAAATACTTACAAGCCCAAACAATTGCCAATAATTCCTTTTCTATTGTACTGTAATTTTGCTCCGATTCATTTAAAGTTCGAGAGGCGAATGCTATTGGTCTGTCTGATCCTATAGGTCCTTGTGATAGTACAGCGCCAAGGGCGATATTCGACGCGTCCGTGGTTAATATGAACTTTTCAGAGAAATCTGGGTATTTTAAAATAGGAGAGTTCATTAATAAATCTTTACACGTATTAAAAGGTAGAATGTAATTGTCATCAATTTTTATGCTTGCGTTCTTTTTTAAACATAAGGTCAAGGGTTTGGTAATTTTCGCGAAGTCTTTTATAAATTTGCGGTAATAACCGATTAATCCGAGAAAGCTTTTAATCTCTTTTTGTGTTTTTGGGATTGGAAAGTGTTTTATTGCATAAAGTTTGTCCGGATTGGGTTTAACTACTTCAGGGGTTATAACGTGACCCAAATATGCGACTTCCTTTCGTAAGAATTCACACTTGTCCAACTGCATTTTTAAATTAGCTTTTCTAAGACGTTCGAATATAGTTTTTAAGTGTGTTAAATGTTCTTGTAGAGGTGTTGAAAATATAACAATATCGTCAAGGTATACTGCGCATTTTTCATTTTGTAAGCCACGCAATACATTATCCATAACGCGTTGGAATGTAGAAGGCGCGTTTTTAAGCCCAAATGGCATTCTTTTATATTCATAATGACCGTTTTCGGTCGAAAAGGCAGTTTTTTGTACATCATCGGGATGCATTTCTATTTGATGAAACCCGTTTGTAAGATCTAGTGTACTAAAATATTGACTTTTACCTAGTTTGTCTAACATATCATTAATATTTGGTAATGGATATTTATCATTAATTGTTTTCTCGTTAAGTTTCCTATAATCGCAGACTAATCTCCATTTACGCTTGCCTGAGGCATCGATTTTTTTCGGCACTACCCAAATGGGTGATGACCAAGGTGAACAAGAATTTTGGATAATTCCTTGATCAAGCATTTTTTGAATTTGAGTTTTTACTTCTTTTCTATGAATTTCTGGATACCTGTATGTTTTCGTAAAAATTGGAGTTTCGTCTGTGAGTTTGATTTTATGTCTAACTTCATTAGCAAAAGTTAATGGAATTTTATCAGAATAGAATATATCGCGATATTCAAGACAAAGTTTTCTAATTGCGTTTTTCTCTTCAATATTACAGTGATCTAGTCGAATGTTTTTTAAATTTGACTTTAGAATATTATCTAGATTTGTATTAATGACTTCTTCAGTTTCCATTTTTTCTATAAAGTTTACTTCAGAGATGTTTAAAGGTTCGATATCATAGGGTGTATGTAGTTTTATTTCTACTTCACGTTCGTCAGAATTAGTAACGGTGGTAAAAGCGCAAAAGTTTTTTACGTTTACTACAGCGCGAGGTGACTCTACGTTCTTAGCAAAAATTAAATGATCGATTAGACCTATCCCGTCTTTTATGTTTACTGGGATTTTACAAACTTTTTCCGTTCTAGGTGGAACAATTATAATATGGTTATTTAATTTTAAATCATTTTTAAATTCGGTATATTCTTCAGGATCATATATAATTTTTATTATGGCGTTTGGCGTACGTAATATTTTTCTATCAATATTAATTGAGGCTTTTATTTGCTTTAAAAAGTCTGTACCGATTAATCCGTCGTAATTTTCACTGAATTTAAAAAGGTAAAATTTATGTGTTTCATTTACATTAAACATTTTAAAAATTGGTAACAAAACTGCTTCATTGTGATATGAAATATTATGGGCGGTTTGAATGTTAAAGTCTTCATTAAAAATGTTATTTTTAAAATATTTATATGCTAATTCTGGACTGATAATACTACGAGAGCTACCAGTGTCTAGGAGAAAATTTGCTTTTAATTCGGGAATATATACATATGGTAAATTGGCTTTATTTAAATTAAGCGATATTAAGTTGCTGAATCTTGCATTGAGTCCGTGCGAAAATTTACGTTTCCGTTATCAAGTTCGTTCCCGGAATCTACTACAGTTGACGATCCCTCGATGCAAGTAATCTGATCGTTTTCACATATGGTTTGGTTAAGGTTATTATTTTCAGCATTATAATAATAATTTAAATCGTCTTCTGGAAAATCGTAATTATTTGTCTCATAATACGAACTAAATTGATTTTGATCATTTTGTATAAATTCGGGGTATTGATTTTCATCTTCGATTTTAGTGTGTATGTTAAAATTGTGATGTATTCTAGCTTGGCTAGGGGAAGTGGTAGACATATTTTCCGGTTTTTGTGGTAAATGTCTAAATTGAGAATTGGCCTGAAAATTAGGTCTCATTTGATTGAAGTAAGGTTGGTTTTGCATGAAAGGCATTGGTCTTTGATTAAATTGACCTGAGAATGTCGGTCTAACAAAGTTATTTGGAAAGTTAGGGTTTCCGAATTTTGGTCTGGGTGCATTAATTGGATTTTGAAAATTTGAATATCCAACTTGTGGTTGTGGGATGCGAGACTGTAATTGGAAATTTGTGTTTCCGAAGTTCGGCCTGTTATTGAATGTTGGAAAAGGTTTAAAAGAGTTCGATTGGTAGTTAGTTTTATGGTTAGTCTGTCCTGTGTTTAATGGTGTTATTCTTTGATTGGTTTTAAAAGATTGTGTGTTTAAGTTACTTAATCTATTTTGACTATACATAAAGTTTTCTTCTTCGATAACTAGCGACATTGCTTTCTCTAAAGAGTCAGGATTTCTTAAGCGAATATTATTTTGTAATTGACCACTAAGGCCTTTGATAAAAGTTTTTAAAGTTAAATTATCGTAACTTTGCATATATATCATTTTTTCATTTGTAGAAAAATCATCACTTTGATTAAGTTTAGAAATAATTAGACTACGTGCGTCTTGCACACGCATGCCAAAATTGTATGGTGTTTCGGTTTTATGAGGATAAAGAGAAATCAGATCTTGTACCAGACAATCGATATTTCTTTGGTCACCAAAACCAGTGGCGGACATATCACCGGGCAGTTCGGTGCGCCGCCCTGGGGCCCAAGGTTCAGAAGGGCCCCATGATGCCTTAGCCTAGTTTTAAAATATACAAGGGGTCGGGGCCCATAAATATCTTTTGCCCTGAGGTCCACGCGTCCCTAGATCCGCCGCTGACCAAAACAAAGTTTTAAAGCGTCTTTAATTAAATCCCAAGTTGTTAATTCAATCCTAGAACCAATAAGTGTTAATGCTCTACCGGTTAACTTGCCAATAATTGCTCTTAAAAGAAAAGTATTTAAATTTGCATCTTGTGTGTTAAAAGCCGTTCTAAGGTTTTCCACACTTTCGATAAAAATACCTAGGGTGTTTGGATCACCGCTGTATTGTGGTACGATATCAATGTAAAGTTTAAGCAATTGGTAATTTACAGCCATATTTGTATTATTAAATCTAGCTGGTTGAATTATTTGAGTACGAGGTGTATCAACTATTTCTGGTGTTTGCTCTGGAAACTGCGTTTCCGCAATATTTTGTGGATTATTAATATTATGTGGTACTAAATTATTTACAAATTGTTCTATCAGGTCATCTACGTCTGACATTAAAGTTATTCCTTAAATTTTATAGAGATAGTAATAAATTGGATTCCTTTGATAGAAGATATGATTACAGTTAAAAATACTATACACTTATAAATAAAATTGGAAATGCATGGAACATGGAAAATTGAACAAAATCATGCAACTTACAGTAATATTCCTATCTTCATCCTATCCTAGGGTCTTAGTCTGTAGTTGAGTCCAACTCGGCGATTTTTGTCCTTGTTGTCCTCGATGGGGTGAGTTCAGTTCGGCGATTTTGTCCTAGCTGTCCTCGATGGGGTGAGTCCAATTCGGCGATTTTTGTCCTTGTTGTTCTCGAGTTGTCCAGGGGTTGGCGATGCTTGTCCTCGTCCTGGTCCGTCTTCAAAATCGTTGTTTTTCTTCTGTTGCACACGAAAGAGGTTGTTGTTCGAATAAAGTCTTAAAAGACACCGATTCTCGTCACGATTTTTGTTGATTTGAACCGTTTCGATACAATCCTACCGACTGCGCCAGTTAACTTGAATGTACAACTTTTTAAAAAACAATTTTTTTATTCGACGGAGATCGTTATTACAATTTGGTAGTTATAATAAGAATGTTTAATAATGCATTTGACATATATTTATAACATTTCTGTGAGAAGTATAAATGTGCTGAAGCTGCGGTTCTCATGGGAATATCCGTGTTCTAGCGTTCACATAACTACCGTGTTACATACATAAAACTTTATAGAAAAAATAAAAACGGCCGCCCCTAAAAATCGGCCGCCCCAGGCGGCTGCCTCGCCGCCTCACCCCTGGAGACGGGGCTGAGAAAAGTCAATAATTAAGTCAATTAAAAAATTACATGGGATTTCCTATAGGTACCCCGCCCGACGATGCAACACCCTGTAGAATATTATAATATTGCTGCTAGCCTTCTCTATAAAAACAAAACCGAAATATTGCATTAATTAAAATGTGGTTTTTTAAATGTTATATAATTTTATGATAATAACAATGTTATTTATTTTTAGTGTAAGCAGGTATAAAGTATGCAGCATCGGTTTATAAAACGGTTGATTTTCGCTACATAAATCGCATACTTTCTATCCGTTCTTGTCTAAACCTCTCTTTCTATTTTGACAATTGTGTTGGCAAGCATTGGGTGGGCTCGATCGGTGCCGAAGTACCGTTCGGGCGATTTGGTCAAATGACTCAAATAAACATTATGTCATTTGTCATTGCCAAATGCACATTATGTCATTTGTGGCTTTCCCATCTAGAACATCTTTACGTCTGAATTGATACTCACCGAGCACCGAGCACTGATTGCCATGCGCCGAAGGTCCATGACAAAAATTTAATTAACCGTTATAAAAGATTTAGCCTGAAAAATACACCTTGTTGATATGTATAATAGCATTAAATGTTCAATAAAAGAAACCTCCCAGAATTAAAATATGTTTTGGATCATATTTGAATGTCTCATTTGGCACCCAAATAGTGTCTGTCTCATTTATACCCAACTTATCCCTAGAAGTTTCCATTTCAAAAAATTCAAGATGGCGGCGTATCTGCCAAGTGTAAGACACTTATTTTTGACGGTTGGTGCAAAGCGCACACAACCCACTATTTTTAAAATTTGTTAAATGTCTATCCTCCGATATCAGATTATATAGAGTTTTCACTCAAAAAATCCAAGACGGCGTCGTATTTGTCAACTTTGATGTTAATTTTTCGGATTAAATTTCGGCTTCGTTGTACTAACCCAAACTATATGGAGACATGCAGCATTTAGAAAAATTGCCAGCTTAGTGAGATTCTTAATTGAATTTTCGACGGTTAAAAATGTCCTATATATAAAAGACGGTTGACGCAAAGTATACACAACCCTATATTTTTGAAACCTGTTGTTTAGTACTGTCTATCTTCTGATATCAAAATATATACTAGGGCTTTCTATTTAAAAAATTCAAGATGCCGTCGTATCTGGCAAATTTGATGCTAAATAAAAGCCAAATCCGGCTTCCTTGTAAAAAACTAGATGCAGCAATGTTTTTCATATTTGGTAATATTAAAATAGTTATTTGTGTATTTAGAGCGCAAAGTAACGGATTGCCGCTTGAGATCTTTCGAAAACGGCAATCTTACTTTGCGCTCGAAAAACACACAGAACTTTTTCTACAGCCGCATTTTTTAAAATTAAATCCACATTTTTCTCTATACTTATTCTGAAATTTGCAAATTACTGTCAGTTTTGACATATTATATTCGGGCATCGGGCATATTAATTTAGAATAGGAGTGCCAGCAACAAACTGTAACAAACGCACGACTGTCATTTATTTATCTCCGGTTTCCAAGACTATTCAATATTCATAGCACACTCGACGGAAAAAGTGAGATTTTTCTCTTCCATGTTCGCGCTAGAGCGCAAAATAAGGATCCACGGCATTCGGCGATTTTGCGATTTCAGAAGAAAAAATACTTTTTCTACGACTGCTATGAAAAGTGTCTAAAAACGCACGTCAAACAGGATCTGAAAATGACTAATTTCACATGATGTATGATACTACTGTGTGAAATTTTTTCACATAGGTTGGGTCTGGTTTGGCCAAAATGATAGATACACAGCACGAATGTCACAAAAATTTGAATCAAGTAGGTCGTGATTTTCGGTTGCCTGATTACACTTATTTTAATTTCAACCTGTCAAAAGTATTGTTAGAAAAAATTATCTTATGCTGTGTAAAAATGGAGAGTGATAGTGAATTTGAATGTACAGGGTGGCTCGAATTCGTGTCTATGTATGGGGAACTCGAAAACCGTAAGAGATACAGTGTCGGTCAAATTAAAGCAAAATTGCGCATTTAAGTGCCTAACAATATGCCGTTTAGAAAGTTTTAAAATTCCGAGTATTTACGGAGATATCCGGAAAAAACCGAAATTTTGAAAAATCGTTTTATTTTTTTCCTGGGCTTATTTAAAAACGGATTTCAAATCTAATTGCACTTTTGCATTGCCACTTTTTCCGCTCTATCCAATGATGATATCCGGTTTGAAATCCGACGTTTCGTCTTCAAGGGATCACCATCAACTTTCTTTTTTTAAATACAAACTTTAATTTTTTTTTCGTTTTTCAGATAGTATTGGCGTTAATAATACGAGTATGTGTTTTTATTTTTTTTTTATTTTTATTTTTTTATTATTTTTTTATTATTTTAATTTTATATATTTTGCTTTGGTGTGAATTTAAATAATTTACTTTAATTAACTTTTGAAATTTTCATATTCTATAAAAATATTTTATTTGTTTTTTGCATTAAGTGGAAAGTTGGAGCCCGTATCAAAAATTAAAAATAGTAAAATTATTTTTTACGAGAATATGGCCATGAACTATTACTCAAACAAGTTGCTTAGTGCATTTTATTTATAAGCAAAATTCCAATAGGTGTTTTTCTATCAAAGTTCCTATAGTATCAGGTAGTATGATTATAAATTTTTGATATTCTCTATTAAATATATTTTTTAATTGGTTAAAAGTTGGGAATATTTTATCTTTGCAGTAAGCAACTTGTTTGAGTAATAGTTCATGACCATATTTTCGTAAGAAATAATTTTACTATTTTTTATTTTTAATACGCTCCAATTTTCCACTTAATACAAAAAACAAAATAAAATATTTTTATAGAATATAAAAATTTTAAAAGTACCTACCTTAAATTATTTAAAATTACATAAAAGCAAAATAGATAATTAAAAAAATAATAATAAAAATTAAAAAAAATGAAAAAAAAAATTAAAAAAAATAAAAACACATAGTCATATTAATAACGCCAATACCATCTGAAAAACGATAAAAAAAATTAAAGTTCGTATTTAAAAAAAGAAAGTTGATGATGATCCCTTAAAGACAAAACGTCGGATTTCAAACTGGATACCATCATTAGATAGAGCGGAAAAAGTGGCAATGCAAAAGTGCAATTCAATTTGAAATCCGTTTTTAAATAAGCCCAGGAAAAAAACAAAACGAATTTTCAAAATTTCGGTTTTTTCCGGATATCTCCGGAAATACTCGCAATTTTAAAACTTTCTAAACGGCATATTGCTAGGCACCTAAATGCGCAATTTTGCCTTAATTTGACCGACACTGTATCCCTTACGGTTTTCGAGTTCCCCATACATAGACACGAATTCGAGCCACCCTGTACACCGCCAGAAATAAAAGAGAAAGCTACAAGCGTCTCGCTAAATCTTTTGCCGGAAACTTCAAGATACAGGTACGAGACCACATACCAAAAATTTCAGGGGTGGAAAGCAAGAAACAATGTTAAGTCCTCTTCAGAAAATGTACTGCTAGTATATTTTGAAGAACTATCGAGGAAATATAAAGCATCCACGTTGTGGTCGATATTTTCCATGCTAAAAGCTACCATAAAATTAAAGCACAATATTAATATTACCGATTATATGAAACTACAGTCGTTCCTAAAACGAAAATCAGAAAAATATACACCAAAGAAGTCCAAAATTCTAACGGAGGAGGATTTTTCACAATTTTTGAATACAGCACCGGATCAGCAATACCTGCTAATAAAAGTACGTACTGAAAGCAAACTTTACAGTACAAAAAATTTTCTCACCCGTAAACTTGCTAAAAGTTTTTAATTAACACATTTAATTTTTTAGGCTGCAGTTGCTATTGGTCTAGCAGGAGCTTGTAGACGTGACGAATTACATAAATTATCAGTCAATAACATGGAAGATTTAAATTCGGCTATGTTGATCAAATTAACAAGTACAAAAAATAATATGCCGCGATCATTTACTCTAACTGGAAACTTCTACAATATATGTAAAAGGTATGCCAATCTCAGACCCACTAATATATCCGAAAACAGATTTTTCTTAAATTATCAAAATGGAAAATGCACTAGGCAAGTTGTAGGCATTAATAAGTTTGGTCGCATGGCTACAGAAATAGCCAGTTTTTTGAAACTGCCTAATCCGAGCGAATATACAGGCCATTGTTTTCGGCGCTCATCGGCAACAATACTTGTTAATGCTGGTGAGGATTTACTTACACTTAAACGCCATGGGGGATGGCGTTCTAGTGGAGTGGCAGAAGGATACGTAGACGATTCAATTGCAAATAAACTAAAAATTGCAAACAAAATTGAGAAATCTGTAAGTCAAACTTCGACGTCCATATCACAACATGAAATACAAGAATCAGAAACTTCCCCGCCGGCACCGGTTCCTTCATGTTCACGAAACATGACCGAAAATATAACATACACGAATTCGATTGAAAGACAAAATATACCAGCACACAGTTTTCAAAACTGCACAAATATAACCATTAACTATAACTTTAAATAGAGTTATGTAACTTTATATTTTGTTTTATTAATGTAAAGATAATTTGTTATTTAAATAATAATTATAACACTTTATTGTAACTGAATAAATTATTTGATGTATTTAATTATTTAAATCCAGCCTAATTATGAATTGTAATTTTATTGCTAAAGTTAACATCTTGCAATTTTCGTAATATATATCAACAACGTCTTTTCGGCTTATACTAAAACTAATACCCATAAGCCTTTTGTAAGTTTCCCGGTACTATTGGCAAAATTTAACTGTTCCTTGGACTTTAGTAGCTTAATATTATACCATAACAAGTAACACACTACATACTGTCTGTCTAGAGTTTCGAGCTATTACTAAAGTCATAGGAAGTACTGAATTTTAAATAATATTTTGTGGTGTAATAGGGTCAACCTATATTCTTTTGTAATTTTTTATTTGTTAATAGAATACATACTAAACCTATATATCTTGACGGAGGCTACTACCCTTAAAATCCTTAACTTAAAACATGATTTTTTAAGTAAAATTAGTGTTCTCTGTTACTACAACCATGAACAGTGTAGTTTTTAAACATTTGTCCGTTTTACTAATAATAATAAAGGTAACTTATTCCGTAAACTTTAGTAACATGATATTTACCGTAAGACATTACTTATATTACTAACTTATTTTTTTAAAAATATTGTTCTACTAAAGTTACAGGAACAAACATATTATTTAAAATTATCTATTTTGTGATATATTATTAGATACACAATATGTGTTTTGTAGAGTTACATTAAACTTTAGTAATATGGTTTGCTCAAAGTAGGGTTTTAACATTAATATGCTTTCTATTCAACCGCCACTAATCTTACTACAATTTAAGTAAATATATTTTTTATTACATTTTATATTGTCATATGAAAGATTATTAAATAATAATATTATGAGTTTGAACCATAATTTTACTCACGAATTGTAGAAGGCTGTGGCAGCAACTATTACTCGTAAGCAAACTGTCAAAACAATAATTCATGCAAAAGGTTGTCACAAATTTCTATATTTACAATGGACAATATTAACAAAAAGTATTGCTTGTGTAAATTTTGCGAAAGTGTCGAATAGATAAACAACACAGTAACTTGTCACTTTTAAAATATTTATTAAAGAACGCTGGTATAGATCTATTGGAAAATAACCTGTTTAAAAAGATACAAGAAACTCTTGTTTTTATGCAACCATCGTTAAACCGCGTGAGGAATACAAAAAGAAATAAAATACTATCCAAGTACTATTTGTACGTTCTTAAACTTCGAAATTTTATGGTCGGTACTAGCGAAGTTCCGAGTCCTACCTATTCGCCTATGAAACGAGAAGATGTGTTCCAAGAATACCATGAAATACTAAATGTTTTATTAAAAACACAATAAGGAATATGTCTGTTGTTTTTTAATTATTTGTTGAATTTATTTAATAAAATGCCTTATTTAGAAAACGATGCAATAAGTGTGCTTTTTTTTAAATAATTCATTAACAATTCGTTAATGTCAACCTCGTTAGTGTCAACCAGTCAAAAATATTTTATTTTCTGTCATTTACTTTTGACATAAGCGTGTGAAAACTTTTCACACGGCGTATGAAAAATTTTCACACAGTCCTGTCAAAAGTTAAAAGATTAAAAATAAAAAAAATCGCATATTAATCCTTATTTTCTGCAGTCGTAGAAAAAGTATCGTGTGCAACACGTTTGAAACTGACTCTTTGCACACTCGTATGACTTGTAGCACTCGCCTACGGCTCGTGCACAAACCTCATACTCGTGTGCAAAGAGTCTTTTTCAAAACTTGTTGCACAATATACTATTCCTGCATAGCCAAGTACACGAAGTGATTGCCAACATTACAAGGATTACTGATGAAGAAGTTACAAATAACACATTCACGAAACTATTTAATAAGGCATTTAAGAAAAGCATTAGACCTAAAACGGTAAATTACGTATTCTCCCTCTGCGGTTTTTTTAACGATACCTCTTCCTTGCATTGCTTTTATTTTACCGATATAATGTAAGCATAATATAAATATGTTTGGTAAAGCTCCTTCAAATTAGTTTTTCTTCAAACGTCAGTAAATCCATCATTACTCGACTGTGTAGGCGGCAGTGAAGTTTCGCTTTTCCTCCGCCGGAGCTTTGCTTTACACTTTTCCGCCGGCGGAGGTAAAAGTGTTGTCATATCAACATAGATACAATACAAACAAACATCAAAATAAGCGTCAACAACTCAAGAGTTATTAAACTAAAATTTGTATTTATCACTCAATTTGTGACTGTATTTCTAAAAATCACTAATTTAGGAACAAATTGGTTATTATTTAATCGAACTTACTCAATAACTGCTTATCAATACGGAATTAAAACGCAATCGAAAACGCAATTTTAAAAAAATAATTATTGTTGACAGTGTCCACTGACAGCTTTATATGACATTATTATAGCAATAAACTGAGCCTATTCACCGATACCGCACCGGTCTAAGCCGCCTTGCGAACCCACTTATCTTTAATAATAATTATTATTACTATTAAAAAGCGACGTTTTTGCATTAATTTGTCGACATTTGAAGAAAAAACAGCATATTTTATTTGGAGGAAAAGTTACTTTTCATGGCTTGCTCTCTATTACCAGCCTCACTCCGTTCGGCTGTTAAACACGAGCGCGCCATGAAAAGTATTACTTTTCCTCCATATAAAATAATAAACTATTATATAGACTAGGCACTTCAGATTGAGTATCAAGATGTAAAAATTTCTCATTGAACTAGGGGATGAAAGCCGAGTAAGAGCAGTAGAATAATAATTCAGGATTCAATCAGATTATTTATAACTATCTATATTTTGCATTTATTTTTTGATACTATGGCTATATTTACCGGAAACTTCACAAACACGAATAATGGGAATTGCCCTCCTAACTCTGCGCTAGAAAAATCAGGTTAACAACCCGCATTGTGTTGGTTTTCCATCTCCAAGCAACCGCTTCGATTAAATAAGCTCCGAAATTTTCCTCATGTGGCTTATATTTAATGCGGTGGAATCGCTCGCTGAAATAAAAATTATTGACTTTTCAGTTCCTCTAATTTTTCAGTTTTGGTTCTGGTTTGCCGACAGTTAGTTAATTCCATTGAAAAGTTTTACTAGCGTGTTTGGGCGTTATAAGGTATGTGGTATTTTAATAAACCTTAGTCTAGGGGAGCTAAAATATATCCAACACTAATAATGTTTCCTTTACGAAATAATACGTTATTGCTATTATTCAAAATCAATATTCTTACAATAAGTTACATTTGTCACTAATTTGCGGCAGTTTAAGCTGATGCAATAAAACTTGAACGCACTTTATTGTTAAATATAGGACTGATAATTTAAATTATATGGATACTTTAATCATAGTTATGTCATAATTGCTATTATTTCTGATTACATATTATCTAGTTACTCTATATATTTGTCTCAAGCGGTTTCAGATTATTTTAATGACAATTTTTTTAAATTTCTTTTTGAATTGACTTGTTTCGGTTTTTAATTTCTTTTTCGTTAAAGTTAAAATTATATGACGTTTGATCTTTATGCCTCGTTGGAGCTGTCATAATTTTTGTATCCTATTTATGTCCATTGAGTCGAAGATGTAGATATACAATGTGTCCCAAATTGTGACCTCGGACATTATAAGAGATAAAAGAACGATTAAAAAGGGAACGTTTTACACAATTCCATTAATAATTTTTTCTACTACCGTGCGTAAAGTACTCACTTTACGGAATCTCTAAGGTTCGTAAAATTGGCCTTTTTAATGTGCAGTGCGTAAAATAACTTATTTTACGCACTAGTGCGTAATATTTTATAATATTTTTGTTTTTTCATATATTTTTCGATAGTAGAAAAAATTTCGTCTGCTACTCATGTGTAAAGTACCCTTTTTTTATTCATGGGATTGTCGCATGAGCCTTAGGCTGGCTTTTTTTATTTATGAGAATTTTTAAAACCTGTCAAACATTTCTAGAGCAATTTTTTACGAGGGTGACGCTCGTTTAGTCAGATCTAGTTGCAACGTTTTAAGTTTTTTGAAACCATTATCAATTTATTTTAGGACATCCATATGGGATTTTATCTGCTTTAAAATTTGTTTTTTGCTTTTCAACAATGCATCTATAAACATATATTACAAAATAAAAAATATTATTTTTCAATAAACTTGACAACATCACGCAATAAAAAAACACTGCACAATGTAACTTGTTGAACAAATGAATGACGTTATCGCGAAGCCAACTTGTTAATGAATACCAAGGTAAATACTAAAATTATGAAGCTCATAAGCCATAACTCGCTTACACTAATAACATACTGTAATTAATAACTTAATAAATTAAGAATATACTTAATTAAAAACGAAATGCAAAATGCAAACATTATATAATAAACAACAATTTCAAAAAATATATATTTAACGCTAAATTATTAGTTCACATCTGAACATTCAAACTTACCTTCCGTGTTAATTTCCTTTTCATTTAAAATCTCGTTGTTAATTGTATACTTAATTTATTATGTTCTTAATTTTATATTTCAAATTCAATTATTTTTATTAGTGAGTGTGACTATGTGGTGCAGCGCTAAAAAAAATAAAAATAATAATAATAAACTTAATACGATCCTAAAAATAAAAGTATGTATGCCAGGGGGAGAACCGACTGGATTGGCCGAGCAGAAGCACGCAGGGAAAAGAAATTGCAACGAAAAACAAAAAAGAATTATTTTAAAGTTGATCTGATGTTATGAGATCAGAGAGCATAGGAGGATGCCAGCAAAACAAATTACCCAACGCATTCAAACTAAACCGATTCATCAAAATTACAATAATAGCAAGAAATGGCAATGAACAATAATATGTTAATATTATTGACTTTCCAAGAGCCTAATATACTTTTCAAATTTATATAAAAAACAATTATTTTTTATATTGTTCGGTAAATAATTCCACATTTGAATTGCAACAAAGCAAAATGATTTTTGAAAACTTGCTGTTTTGTGTTGTTGTACTCTAAAGTAATCTATATTCCTTGTATGATGTGGATGTTCAAATGTATTAAAAAGGTATGCCAAATACGGGGGCTGTTCGGTCTTTACAAATCTATTCACAAATAATGAAAACATATGAGCTTTACGCCGATTTGACATAGATACAATTCCGTGCTGATTAAGATGCGGGGTAATATGATTTCTAAAGGGTATGTTAAATGGAAAACGCATACAGTTGTTTTGAAGTTTTTGAACAGATCTTGAAACACTCGAAGTTATCGAATCACCATAGAAAATATCCCCGTAATCAAATAACGATAATATGAGAGTATTACATAAATAATATTAGTTTTAGATGGCAAGTATTTTTTCAATTGATGCAGTTTATTTAGCCGCATAGACGCAACTTTAAGTCTACTATTAATATGCACCTGAAAAGTCAAAAGTGAGTCAAAATGAATTCAGAAGTTTTTGACATCAGTAACTACGGGTACTGGTACATTGTTTATCTCAACACTAAAATTCTCAGAGACGTTTTCAATCTGATTTTTGCTTTGCCAAAAATTAAAATTATATTCGACTTTGATGCATTTAACTTTAAGTTATGCTCTATGACAAATCGATATATGTTATTTAAGTCACTGTTAATCTGTAATTGAGAAGTGTGTGCATTCTGTGGTAAAAATGATATGTACATTTGAGAATCATCAGCATATTGCTGTAATTTTGAATATTTTATTTCCTTGTACATATCTGAAACATACAAGGAGAACAACAGCGGCCCCAAGATCAAACCCTGTGGGACACCTGCTACCACTTGTCCATAATTTGACTTTAATTTGTTAGAGTAACTCCTTACTTCCACATATTGCATTCTACTGACAAAGTATGATTTGAAAATTTTTCCAGATATATTTGACAAGCCAAAATAGTGCAACTTGGCCCAAAAGTAGATCGTGACTTAACGTATCGAAGGCTTTACTAAAGTATAATAAGGCCAAACAAGTGATGTCTTTCTTATCTTCATTAGATCTTATATCGCTGAGGAGATTAACCAAGCAAGTAGTCGTACTAAAAGTCTTTCGAAACCCCGACTGACAGTCAGGTATTATTTTATGATAATTAGTAAACGAAAGAAGTTGGTTATATATTATGTCTTTCTAAAATTATTGAAATCGCTGGCAAAATACTTATGGGCCTCAAGTCTTTTGGATCTTTGGGATCGGATATCTTTGGTAAAGACCCTACTATAGCTTTCTTCCATATATCAGGGTACGCACAGTTCAAGATACAAGTGTTAATTATACTTATTAAAGAATTCATGCAAAAGGTAAACACAACTTTAAATCTCTTATTGTTAATTCGTCTTCACCAGCAGCATTACTATGTATTAAATTTATAATATTACTTAAGGTTTCTTGATCAATTAAATTAAAATTAAGCTCAATATTTATATTATCAAGTTTGTTATTTTTGTGAAAAAGTATTCTATCATGAGAGGTGGTGCCAGTAACGCTGCTGCACTCAGCATAATAATCATTTAAAGTTGTTGGGTTCGCGAGTTCAGAAGGAATATCAAAATTTAAATTATGCGTTAAATTTAGTCGTCTTGCACAGCCCCAAAAGTCCTTGCTCATTTTGGTTGAGACTGAATTAAAGTAAGCTACCTTTTCGCCAATTATGGCATGCTTAGTATAGTTTCTAAGATCGCGATAGTATTGTAATCGAGTTTCAGTTCTAGTTTTGATATATTTGTGATGCGCTTTGTCCCTTAATTTAATCAGTAATTTTATGTTATCGGTGATCCAAGGGGTAGGTATATGGCTTTTCTATTACCTTTTTTCGCTTTAGGGGAGCGTGCTTATTAAGTAAGTGTAAAATATTGTCAGAAAATAATTTTAACTTTCCGTCTATATTTTCTATATAAAATATGTCGTTCCATGGCAACTGGAGAGCATCATACTGAAAATCTGTATATACAATATTATTGTAGTATCACGAAATTCTATGAATTTTTGCTGGCTTCTTTTTATCATCATGTTAAATACCGTGTATACCAAACAATGATCGGAAACTGTTTCAGAAATATTGACGGTGCAACCCCTTTGGATTCCAAAATTTTTATTTTCAATTATAACGTCAATAAGGCTACTAGATGTATCCAACGAATTACTAATGCGTGTGGGTTAGTTTGGGTTGAACTAGGTCAAACCTATCTAGTAATTTAAAAAGTTTAGCTCTTGATGCGGAAGGTTTTAAGAAGTCAATGATAAAATCGCCAGTGAAAATTACATAATCATAGAATGGTACCGTTAAACTCATTATGTCCTCTAAAAAATCTACGAAATTATCTGAATTAGAAGAAGGAGGGCGCCAAGATTAGTCATTTTCACTGCCACTGTTTGGATGTTTTTCAATTAATCGTTTTTTAAATTTTTCTGGCGAGTTCACAACTACCTTAACATTATCCAAAACTAACACTTTACCCCCCATCGACCAACACAAATTTTGGAAATGACTTCTGGCTTCCTTAAATATTTTCAAATTCCCAGCAGTAAGCAACTCGGTTAACAAGACCGAGGTGCCTTTAACTGTTTCTTCTTATAAAATAAATAGCCATCGCTGACAAAAGTTTACTACGACCGGTTTTTGTACCGTGCGTTCAATTTATCTTGATAACATTTTGATTCGCTATGTTGGGGTTTGGAACCTTCGGCAACATGCACTAGAACGGAGTTTTATCCACAATACCGAAACAGAATTATTGCACTCGACGCGCGTTTCGCTAACCATGTTAGCATCATCAGGAGCATTTTAAGATCCTTTACAGGCATAGACGACTATATCAAAATCGGCCTTTCCTATTGGTCGATCCATCTCGTATTACAATATGTCTTCGTGATGCAATCAATTTGTTGCAAGAGCTCTCGTGGTTGAGAGGTTTAGATAGTTTGGTCTCACCTATTATTTTTTAAAGATTATGTTCCTAAATAGTTTTTTTCTTGATTTTGGGTATGTCTTGGGTTAGTTTGGGTTAGCACCTGGGTTAGCTTCCCTTTTCTTGAGCCCCCGTAGCCAGTGAGGCGAGGGGAGGGCCATGCGGATCGACCGATAGAAGAGGCCAATTTTGATATAGTCGTCTACGCCTGTAAAGGATCATAAAATGCTCATCAGGAGATGATTAAAACTCATCATCATCACCTGATGATGCTAACATGGTTAGCGAAACGCGCGTCGAGTGCAATAATTCTGTTTCGGTATTGTGGATAAAACTCCGTTTTAGATTTTGATTCGCTGTAACTTTTTTGTTTTTAAGGATTTCAAGGTAAATAAAAAAGCAAAATGTAGGGCTGGTAGCAAAGTTTTTTTTATAATTAACATATAAAACAAACCGCCAACAATTTTCTGGCATTTAAGCCTACTCTATATATTTTTTAATGGAACACCCTGTATATTACTACATTTTTGGACTCTCTGGATAAATCTAAACACATTTCGTGTATAATATCCTATACCTATCTTTAGCTGTTTACTAAATATTGACAGTTGAAAGTCGGTCATTTTGACAGTTTGACAGGCTTTAAAATCTCAACCGCACGAGATCAAAGAAAACGGTTTGGACATTTCTATCTTAGGTTTCCATAATCGAATGACAGTGACTTTGAATTTAAACCGAGGTTTAAAAGTTCCGTTTAATTTTATCCGCGGGTTAAATTCAAAGTTACTGTAATTCGATAGCCCATGAAAACCTAAGATAGGAATTTGCAAACCGTTTTCTTTGCTCTCGTGTGGTTTAGATTTTAAAGCCTGTCAAAATGTCAAAATGCTCGTCTTTCAACTGTCAATATTTCGTAAACACCTAAAGATAGGTATAGCATATTCAGTGCTGCCAATTTGTGAGTAATTTCAAATCGTGTGAGCGAAATTGTGAGTAATGCCATTTTGTGAGTAAAATGTGAGTAATCGGCTAGTAATTTTTTTTCAATATTTTTACTTCGTCAGATGGAAAATATGAAAAAGTATTTGGCCGTACATAGTAAATAATTGTTATTTTCGGTTGTTAGTGTTGTTGTTGGGAAATGGAGGGTGCTAGTTGTTGCGCTGGATCATTTTATTTTATTATTTTAAATATATGCGCTGGATAGAGGATCCTGCCGGGCAGCCTTGGATGTTGGCGCTAGTAATAATAGAGTGCGCAAATGGTCGCGGAATATCGGCATTTTTTCCGGGATCTACCAAGTTTTATTATATCTTATCTTTGTGAACTCCCTAAAGGCCGGTTTTCTTTGTTCTTGCTCAGCTCAGCTCAATCGTCTGTTACAGGGAAAAGGTGGCAACTATAGCTAGCACCGCATCGTAATTTCGGGTGTAAATTGGACGATTTTTATTTTATATTAGTATTTGTTGCCCAAAAGCCTTACTAGTTAGTTCACCGAAACAAATAGACGAAGCGGAATATTATACATCTTCTTTCTTAAAAAATTAGGCATTTTAGGGATTGTGAGTAATTTGTGAGTAATTAGGATTATATTTTTTGAGCAGTATAGAAAATACAATTGGCAGCACTGAGGATATTATACCCGAAATGTGTTTAAGTTTAGATTTCTCTAGAGAGTCCAAAAATGTAGTAATATACAGGGTGTTCCATTAAAAAAAAATATAGAGTAGGATAATATGTCAGAAAATTGTTAGTGTTTTGTTTTATATGTAACTTAGAAAAAAACTTGGCTATCAACCCTGCACTTTGCTTTTACACCTTGATATCTTTAAAAACAAAAAAGTTACAGCGAATCAAAATGTTATCAAGATAAATTGAACGCACGGTACACCAGGTTTTTTGCGCCCAGTCGAAAACTGTAATTTATATCGGATTTTTGAATGTTTATACTGATTTTTGTTGATATTAGGTCAACTATTTTTTATAAATCCAATGCTTGTTGTTCCTCTACGCCACCGCCGCCGCGCCGTGAACCAAAATTACGTTTTGATTGGCAGCCATGATATGATTGAACGAATCCATTTTCAACTCGGATATGTCTTTCTGAATGATTTTTAGGGAATCCAAAACAGACCTTTCGAAATGAGAAAAACTGTCCACCAACCTGGTCAAATCGGCGGCTTCTTAACCACCCAAATTCTCCGAGGAAGGCCCAGCCCCGGATCTAGGGGAGGGCATGCCGGGGCCCATGCCCCGGGCGGCAAATTCATAGGGCGGCAACCACTGAGACGTCCAGTTTGCCGACTATTCGTCGTTGAATAATGGCACATACGGCTCGAAATTATGGCACATGTACAAAAGTAATGGCACAATTCATATTACTGGATCAAGGGTATTTTGTTTACTTAGTTTATGAAGATCGTGTTATTAATTTAACTTTTTGCATTACTATAAAACGCTAAATGAACAAATCTTAAAAATCTACCTACAGTCGATAATCCAGACATAGACTAAGAAAATCTTGCTGTTTTCCATCTCCGTCTTGCTTGTAATAATACGCGATGTCAGCTTTGAGAGTTTGCCGGCTAACGTTCAGTTGTTCGTCGGGCGAGGCGTCAAATTCTCTATCTCTTAAGTGTGGTTTGTTTTGTACAATAAAAGAAGAAAAAATCATCCCATCTCTAAATAGTTGGCAGAATAATGGCTGCGTTCAAAGCACCAAAAATCGTAGAGCATTTTGTAGTTGCATCTTTCTTTAGTTCTCTACTTAAACAAGGATGAAACTAACAAGCGTTTTAGAATTTTGTCAGCCGTTAAATGAAAACGACATGTAAACTTGGTTTGGAAAGAATTATGTTACAACAGGCATATCTTTGTAGGTGTTATAGGTACATGCTACACAAACACCAAGACGGACCAAATTTTGGAAACATACCATAACTATGGTACGGTTGGAAACCCTGCGTCCAGTACTTTAACAACTGCGCTCGCTCGCGGAAATCGCAGATGCGCACGTGCGGCAGTGCAGTGAGCAAGTGAAACGCGCTTACATTTGAGGGCGGATAGCGTGCGTGCGAAAAGAATGAAGCTATATTTGGAAACTCCTTCGTCGATCTCCTTTCACGGCTGTGTTTTGTTTCAAACATTGTTATGGATGCTGTATTGTATCTATCAATAACTGTCTGTCTTTTCGTGGCTCCCACGAAGCCCCTAGCGACATCATCACACAATGTCCTCAGCCTTGTCAAGGAAACTTGACAGATGTACTCCTTTATAGGTGCCAGCCATATTGGCCCATTATCATAAGATTGGCCACGACATTGTCCAATATCTAAACCATCAACTGTCAATTTTTCTATAATATGTTCACAAATACCCTCTAGTCTTTCCGCCAGAATGTCCGAAAGGAATGATCTGGCCGAGCTCGTAGGTGTCCATTCTGACTCATCATGCCAGGAAGCTACAACCCTATTTACTATTACTCGCTGGGATGTTATTAAAAAATATGTTAAATCCAATTTAAAAGGAAGCAGTCAGATGAGATGGTCCGCGAAACATCTCGCTGCGAATGCCCTGTTAAATAATTTGCCAGAAGTAGTGGTAGCCTTGGAAGAAGTTAAGCAAATTTCTCATGCTCCGGAAGCAAAATACCAGAGTCTCTTAATTGCTATAAAGAAATGTAAATTTATTGTAAATTTAACGATTTGGGCAAATATTCTCCACGAAATCAATCGAGTAAATATCGAAGTTCAAAAGGAAGATATAATCCTTGCGCGTTCCGTCGATTTAATGGATGGTCTGCACAAAAGTTTGCAAAACTGAGAGAAAATTCAATTGAATATTGGATAAAAGATGCTAGAGAAGTTGCTGAAAAAATGGCATTGAGCCTATCCTGCCAAATAAACGAATTCCGAAATACAAGAAATAATTGCTGAGATGTGTAATGACGAATCACGAACACTTCAACCTGTTCAACTCTTTTCTAAAGAAATAACGATGATATTTGATAGAATATCAGAATTTAAAAAGGGGGTTGATTGTGCTAACATGCTGAATTTGAATTTTGCATTGCTTAATGGTCTTGAATATGTCAACTGAAGAACTGCAAAAGTTTGGAGCAGATCTGGTTCGAAAATACGAGCGAGCTTTAAACACCGTTGAATTCTGCCAGGAACGCTACGTTTTTAAAGAGCAAGCTCCGCTTTTAATTGGTGACATAAAAACGGCTAAGGGTTTCTACCTCTTGCAACAGATCTATGCGCATGATGGGAGGATGCCTTTTCTAATATTTGTATTGCTCTGCGAATTTACTCTACGCTTCCTACAACATCCACAAGCTCTGAGCGAAGTTTTAGCAAACTAAATCTTATTAAAAATTATTTGCGGTCCTCTATGAGCCAGGAAAGTTTATCGAGTCTAGCAATCTTTGCGATAGAAAATCGAATTGCATATGAGATTGATTATGACAAGGCCATAGATTTGTTTGCAGAACAAAAGACTCGAAGAGCAAAATTGTAATTTCAATGTGCAATACAATAATATAATTGATTTTTATTTTTAATCTTTCTTTTTATGTTTTATTCTTACGCGTCCATGTTTTTGTAAAAAAATAGACTTAGCACAGAAAGAGCAGCGCTAGACCGGTCGTTGGAGTTTTTTCGGTAGGTCTATGTCCATTAGTGGGCATCTGATGGCTGAAATCATAGATAAATATATAAGGGGGCTGAAATTATTATGATGGTAAAGGGCGGGGGCGGCATTTGGCAGTTTTTGCCCCGCCTCGGAAAAATTCAAGATCCGGGGCTGGGAAGGCGGTGCTATCACGCAAATCCTTCTTAAAAAAGCTAACTGTAAATTGGGCCGACATTTGTTCCATGCGGTCGCTTAATTTTTGGAGCTCGCTATTTGTCTTTTTGGAGGCCTCATCCCCCCTATTTCCTCCTCTCGTTATGTTCAGGGACCACTCACTAATGATACTGATTGCTTTAAACTAAAAACCTTTTACAAATAACGGGAACAATTTTGAAATTACTAGGACGGACGTGAAGACTGACCTAATCTTTACTCACACACATCATATTTAAAGGTAAGCAGGTGATGGATTAGGAGCTTCATGCTCTTAGTATTCATCTCGATATTCATTATGTATGTACGGTTATGATAAATAAATATCTGAATTTTTATTTGATTGAATAATGTCATAATTTCTCTTTGTGATTTAAATATAGAATTTTTTAATTAAATGGAATTCATATTTTGTTTTTTCTAGA
>MU186274.1:44333-93631 GCA_016904865.1 Pissodes strobi | reverse complement strand
TTTCAGTATTATTATTTGATAAAAATTGGGACAACGAAAAACGTAAATAACTTGATACCTAACCTATGTTTAAATTTTAGCATTAAAAATTTTTTAATTTTGAAGACCAGTTTGAACTTGAAACGCAAACATCTATTTTGAGTGTTGCGTCAAGGATTATTCTTGACACAGAATATCGCAGCTCTGATATCTTAGAGAAAAATTTTGTGAAATATATCTGTGGTTATTTAATAAAAACAAATATGTTTAGGTAGGCATACATGTGATGATTGCATAAATTACGCAAATTCAAATTGTAAGGAACTGGATGAGACAACTATATTTTGCTTTTATAAGGCATATAGGCATACAGTTTTAGATAACTTTGGCAATCTCTATATGTCCCATACAAATTTCGTTTCTTTTATTAACAACTGCGGAAATTTTGTTTCAACAAAATTTCGAAAAACTATTCACACAAGAGGATTTATGTCAAAAACTTGTTCATAGTTTTAAAAAAATTAATTTGTCACACCCTTGTCCCCAATTTCCACTTTCTTATTTGTTGAATTTGTATGCAAGAATAAGAATATATTATACATTAAAAAACGCAAACAGAAATTTCAAAGGACCCGATAAGAAAACGAAATTAATAATATGGAATAATAAATAATTTTATAATACGATTATTGTATTTCTTCAATAAAGATTTATATTGTATTATGGCTTTGTGCGCATTTTCAATTATTATAACTTTTATTGTGTTCCATCTTCCCATCACGAACGCAATACGTACCTACAAATTGCAATGAATACGACCCTGTGGTGTCAAACTCATAACAAACTTCAGTCCGCAATCCACACCAGTTTCTTTGCGCGCGATAAGCACCGAGATCAAAGAAAGCCGACGACAAATGACTAGCTGGTATTGAATAAGCTGTGGTTTAATGTAACATATATCATTTAAATTTAAATACGCTGTTAATTTCCTGCTGAATTATTTCGTGCACGAAATTCGTGCTTAATGCTTATGTCAGCTTATGTTACATAAAAAAAACACTTATTTCGCGCAATTAATACAAGATTACTATTATTTATGTGCTATCTGCTAATTAAAATGGCATTTTGTGATAAAAGATAATATAAAGCATCCCTTATTGAGAGAACTTCTTGGAATTAATATTAATACACTTGTTTAAATTAGTTTGGATTTAGTTCATGACTAATCTAAATATTATCTAGAATCTTGCTTTTTATTGGAAATACGAAGACAAGTGACAGAAAATATATCAACGGAACTGTACCCATATGTAATTACCTGTTGTGCTTAAGTCCTTTGTGATTCGCCAAACTTCTCCTATTTCGGGTCACATAATGACATTGGTCGCACTTTAACAACGGCAGGGGATCCTCTGGTTCGTTTATGGTATTTGGCACTTCTTCACCAGCGCCAAGTTCCGTTTTTATTGCCGGCGGAGCAGTTTCCGTTTTTATTGCCTGCGCAGTTTCCGTTTTTATTGCCAGAGCAGATTTTCTTTTTATTGCTGCTGCAGATTTCTTCTTGATCTGTCCATGTATGGCCTTGTGACGTGTAAGCCGCTCCTCAGATTTGGTTCTGTACATACAGAGATTGCACTTGAACTTGGCCAGAATCGGGTTTTTGGGTTTTTCTATTGTATGATCTGTAATGGTAACAGGTAGTGTTAAATAAAGAACTGCAACAGTATATTCGCACGTATTATCTAGGTATAGTATTAGTTTATGTAAATACTATACAGTTACAAATATAAAAGTGTAATTTATTTTACTGTCATAACAGCCTTTGCTACACATTCAATACTAATTAAGGGAACAATTAAAACATTATCCTAAGAATTTACAGTGCTAGTTAACCTCATTGTTAACACTTTTGGCTATTCTGTTATCGAGGAGCAGTGTCCTAAGGGCGGGAATGTGCCTCACCTCAGTTCTATAAGTATATAGATACTTATTTATGGACTATCATAAAACTGATTAATATTCTCTGATAGATGGGACTGAGGGGACCCGGGGCATCAGTGGCGGATTTGCAGTCTCGGCCGCCCTAGGCCCCAAGCTATCAGCCGCCCCTTTCTCAGCATCCACCAGTCCTTAGGGTAAATCCGCCACTGTGGGGCATTAAGAAATAATGTATAACTAATAATGTTGAACGTTTCCAAACGACTAATTTTATGAAAAAATAAATATACTATTTATTTCAAAGCATGACAGAATTACATAAAACTAAATAACACCAAAGAAAGAGAAACAGTTTTACAGATCTGGACAAGAGTCTCTTAAATTATAAGGTTTAAACCTTTTAACATTTTCCTGCTATCTTTTTTCAACATTTTCTCTAATGTCAGACATTCCAATGTACCCAGAAGAGTGTTAAATAATTGAACGCAAACGTAGGGGGACAGTCTTTTCGCTTAGTGTTAAGTTAATATATAATTAACCTCTAATGTTCTAGTGCTATATTCATGTATAGCACTTTTTCTTTTTTTCGAGAAATTCTCAGAATTCGACATTAAAGTAAATAAATAAATCGATGAAGCCGAAAAGAGACTTTTAACTGCAAGGTTGATATGCGAATTCTACGAAAAAATTTACAAATTTAAATAATATGTCAAAAAATCAATTTTACTCAGAATGAAGACAAAAAATAGTTATTTTTGTTACAAGTACCTAAAATGAAGTTTTTCAGGACGAATCATTTCTGTTAGCAGATGAGTCCTGAAAAACTTTATTTAGGTACGTGTGACAAACACTACTTTTTGTCATACGCTTCCAAAATTTTGTTATACGCTTTTTGCAATTCTTCAGAGCGCCTAAATTTGCAAATTTACCATAATTTTTGAAACCATAATGTTCTACAAAGTTAGCTTAGAAATAATTGATATTGTAGCAACTATTTGATAATTTTGTCATGTCATTCGAAATTTGACATTTAGACATATTCAGGAATATTGGAATAGTCCGTAAAGGTTGCCACGACGACTTTTAGGGACTAGGCCGAAAACGAAGCATATTACGGACTTAAATGAGTCCGTAAAATAGCTATTTTTGGGAGCGTATGACAAAAAAAGATATTTATTATACAAGGGAAAAAAGTATTAGATTTTAGCTCGAGGTTGTGCCTCCCGACGCGAAGCGGAGGGAGAGAAAAACCGAGAGCTAAAATCTAATATTTTTCCCGTGTATAATACACTATTTTTTTCTGTTATAATTATTATTAAAGATAAGTGGGTTCGCAAGGCGGCCTAGACCGGTGTGGGTGAATAGGCACAGGTTGTTGCTATAGCAATGTAACATAAAGCTGTCAGTGGACACTGTCAACAATAATTATTTTTTTAAGATTGCGTCTCCGATTGCGTTTTAATTCCGTATTGATAAGCAGCTATTGAGTAAGTTGGATTAAATAATAACCAATTTGTTCCTAAATTAGTGATTTTTAGAAATGCAGTCACAAATTGAGTGATAAGTACAAATTGTAGTTTAATAAATCTTGAGTTATTGACGCTTATTTTGTTGTCTGTTTGTATTGTATCTATGTTGCTATGACAACACTTTTACCTCCGCCGGCGGAAAAGTGAAAAGTAAAGCTCCGGCGGAGGAAAAACGAAACTTCACGGCCGCCTACACAGTCGAGTAACGACGGATTTACTGACGTTTGAAGAAAATAGTATATTATTTTATATGGAGGAAAAGTGATACTTTTCATGGCGCGCTCGTGTTTAACAGCCGAACGTAGTGAGGCTGGTAATAGAGAGCAAGCCATGAAAAGTTACTTTTCCTCCAAATAAAATATGCTGTTTTTTCTTCAAATTTCGGCAAATTAATGCAAAAACAACTCTTTTTAATAGTAATAATAACTAATTATTATTAAAGATAAGTGGGTTCGCAAGGCGGCTTAGACTGGTGTCGGTGAATAGGCACAGGTTGTTGCTATAGTAATGTAACATAAAACTGTCAGTGGACACTGTCAACAATAATTATTGCTTTAAGATTGCGTCTCCGATTGAGTTTTAATTCCGTATTGATAAGCAGTTATTGAGTAAGTTCGATTAAATAATAACCAATTTGTTCCTAAATTAGTGATTTCTAGAAATGCAGTCGCAAATTGAGTGATAAATACAAATTGTAGTTTAATAAATCTTTAGGTGTTGACGCTTATTTTGTTGCCTGTTTGTATTGTGTCTATGATGCTATGACAACACTTTTACCTCCGCCGGCGGAAAAGTGAAAAGTAAAGCTCCGGCGGAGGAAAAACGAAACTTCACGGCCGCCTAGGGATGCACGATATTTTCCGATACATCGAAAATATCGATATATCGACACTTAAATATCGATATTTTGGCATCGATGGATTTTAAGTCGATATTATCGTACATCGATATATGTGACAACGATATACGATATATCGTCGATATATCGATGGATACATCACAACGCGAAAGTTACGCGCAATGGCGCAATTACTCAGTTTACGCTTCGTCTTTTTTCCATCTATGACTATGACGTAACACGAACGAGAGATCGAAAACTTTGTGCTCTCGTCAATTTCCAAGAATACAGTCATAGATAAATATATATAAGGGCGAAAATACAGTGGCTTTAAGGCACAATACCCAAGAATCACTACCAGATCGCCTATTGGATCCCAAAAAAACAACGTTTTTGGCATTGTTTTTCTCTAGTTTTTTTACAAACTTGTTGTGTTATTAATTTTTTTTACACGTTAAATTATGTTTTACAGTGCATTTAATTAAAAGTAGCTATATTGACGAATTTATTAGTTTATTAATTAAAACAAACATTCTAAGAAAACCGTTGTAAAACGAACGGCTTTCAGATCTATCTGCCATCTCTTGATAAATGGTTTTCGCGAATAACATGCCAGCTTAGTTGAGGTAAAACATCAAATATGTCGCAACTGTATTCGCAGATTCTTTTATCGGGTGGTTCATCTGCCTCATCCTCAGAATATTTATATTTTACTTTTATATACCTACTTGTTATCGTTTAATTAGTCTGCTCCTTTTATGTTATCCTGTTCTTTGTTCTTATTGTTCTTAAAAATTTGGCGTGTTTTAGTAATTTCGGTGTTTAGTGATTGATATGGCTCCAAGCGATTTGTGGAAGTATTTCACAAAACTTGACAAAACATTGGCAAAATGCAATTTCTGTGGCAAGAAAATTCAAACATCGAGCAGTACTAGTAATTTGTCAAGTCAAGTTGGCTAAAATTTTTATTGTATTCGATATATCGATATTCGATATATCGATGTTTTTGAAATTTTGTGCATCCCTACGGCCGCCTACACAGTCGAGTAATGACGGATTTACTGTTTGCCAAATGAAAGAACCTGCACGGAAAGAATGCGGGCAAAAAATATCCTCGCATATTTAGATGCTGCCACATTTTTTTCCCAATAATCTTAATTTATTTTCTGTCTAGTTTCCTATGGTGAATTTACATATTTAAATTTCCTACTTGAATACTTAATTTTGTTATTTTCCTTAATACTACTGTCTTCTATTATTTACTATTTCATTTACACAGGGAAATACGGAATACGCAATAAGTATACTATAATATTTATCATGTTTATATTTTATTCGCCTTCAAGCTATTTAAAATACGCGACAATAGGCAACAGTGCGACGTTTACTTGATTATTAGCGGGGAGGCAACTTCGTGATTGGTCGCAGGATATATTAAATACATTTTGACCCTAGACCAACACCTAATTTTTTTTACATATTTTAAAATTTCGGCAGCGACTTGCTTTAGCCATTGGCGTGGAAATTGCCGATGCCGAACTGTGTCGTTATTTATATTATTTGGTTTGTAGGGTCTGGTGATATATAGGTTTTTATCGATTTTGGAAATTCTCTTTTTTCACTAGAAAGGGGGTGTCCTATATAGTAGTTTAAGCCAAAAAAGTCGAAAGATCCGCTACATTTGAACCGAAAAAATGCCCTCAAAGTTCGAGTTTTGACACAAATTTTCAGCACCACTTCACAAAAGCACTAGAAATGTAAACAAAACACATCTGAAAATCAATTGTCGGGTGAAAATATTAACTAGGATACATTTGCGTCGAACGAGAGACCTCCGTTTTGTTCCGGTCCTAATTTAAAGCGACTCATAGCCATAGCCCCATTAAACAAGATTAAATTTTACTTGTAAATATCCATCCTCCTTTTTACTGTCAACTGTCACAATAGCCAAAACAAAGATTTTTAAGAAGGCACACTGTTGCCAGACGTTTACTGTAGTTTCGTTAGCAAAATTCATTAGAAAAATGGTGCGCTATAAGCGCAGCTTATTCACTACCAGCTAGTCATCTTGCGGCGGCATCCTTTGATTTGGGAAAGTCAATAACCAAGTTTTGCAAATTTTAGAAGAGGATCATGACTAAATATTGTTTTAAACGCCTGGGCATCTGAATAATATCTACTTTTGACAGTTCGTTTAATTTAAAATATGCTTTTTCTACTAGCGTGCGTAAAGTACTCATTTTACGCACTCTCTAAGATTCGTAAAATAGGCTTTTTTATGTGCAGTGCCTAAAATAAGTTATTTTACGCACTAGTGCGTAAAGTAAATCTGACATATTTTTTGACATTTAGGGCAATGCGTAAAATAATTTATTTTACGCACTAGTGCGTAAAGTAATTTAATAATATTTTTGTTTTTTCATATATTTTTCGGTAGTAGAAAAAATGTTGTATGCTACTCATGTGTAAAGTACCCTTTTTTATTCAATTTCAATTAAATTTTTTATCAATATTCCCATTCATAAAAAAGGTTCACTTTACACACTTGTTGCATATATAACTATTTTATCGTCTAAACTCCATTTAAAAACTATTTTAAAACGCACAATTGTATAAAAATCCGAAATTTCTGAACCTCTCAGGGCGATAGCCGAGGCTTCCGACGAATTTGTCATCTATTTTGAAGCGAAAATTAATTTTAAATTCAACTGTGGAACTGAACCGCTCAGGGCGCAGTGCCCGACACTCCAACTTTCCGATTTCGATAGAGTTGACTAGCTGGTAGTGAATAAGCTGTACTATAACTGTCTCTACTCTTTTTTTTATTTAGGTGAATGATTTTTTTATTGCAGTAGCACATCCTATATTGCTCGACGAGCGGTGTGTATGCGAAGATGTTGATTGACACGGTCCTTGAATAGTTGGTTTGGGGAACAGATGTCCTGAGAGCATATTCGCATGTAACAGGCAAGATGTCCATTCGGCAATGCCGATCGTTTCTTCATATGTGAGGTGCACGATAGCATTTAGTCAGATGTCGTTACTGTTACATAGAATCAACAAATAAGTCTTCAATTATTTTAACACTTCATGCATGGCCCTCCGCTCGCTTCGCTCGCTACGGGGGCTAAACAAACAGAAACTAACCAAGTGCTAACCAAAACTAACCCAAAATAAAAAAAAGTTAAATAAAAATTTTGGATTAGTTTTGGTTAGAACCTGGTTAGTTTCTATTTGTTGAGCCCCCGTATAGAGAGCGAAGCGAGCGGAGGGCCATGCATGAAGTGTTTAAATGGGAGTGAGTTCCACAGTGATGCAGTGCGCCAGACAAAAGAGTTCTTGTAAAGCGATGTTCTAGCTGTTTTCAGTTGTACGACGAACCGGTGCGCTCTCGCCGTCTATCGTGACTGTCTGACAGGCGTTGTCAGGGGCGGGATAAGGCGGGCCAAATCCTGGGAACATCTGCCGTAAAAGTATCTGTAAAACAGGGATTTCTCGGTCACATGTTTGCGGTGTTTCAGACTATCCAGATTCCGGGTCAACTCCGGGTCACCGACGAGACGCACAACTCTCTTCTGAACGGAATCCAGTAGCTTTAGGGTGTGCTCTGGCGTGGCACCCCAGATGTGTGAGCAATATTCTAAGCACGGTCTTATTTGCGCTTTGTAAAGCAAGAGCAACTGCTGCGGTGTATACATTTTTTGTTGCGAAATAGCGTACCAAGCTTCTGGGAAGCTGATTTTGCGACGTTAGCAACGTGGTCATGTCAGGACATATTGCTGTTGACCGAGACCCCCAGTAGTCCGATTGAATGAAGATGAAGGGATGGTCGATCCTGCCATAATGATATCATTGCCCGCCGTATGGTAAACGTGGCTGCTTGGATGATTGTTCAATGTGCATTTGCATTCATGCATCGGAATAAAAGAGACACTCATACGATTACACTATTCCTTTGTATGTATATATTCGTCAAATATTTCACTTCATACATGGCCCGCTCGCTCCGGGGGCGTAACCAAACAAACTCAACCCAAACTAACCCAAGACATTCCCAAATGAGGAAAAACAAACTAAAAAATATTTGCATTTTCGACTGACAAATTAAATTTTTTTTTATTTCCGGCATGTCTTGGGTTAGTTTGGGTTAGTTTTGTTTGGTTGCGCCCCCGAAGCGAGCGGAGGGTCATGCGTGAAGTGGAATATTAAATATACTTAAATAGTAAACAACACTGTTATTCCCCATAAGAAAATGTGCAACTTTTGGAAACACTGTGCCAGGCCCCCGGTGTCGGTTACTAAAATTTCATTATTTTCACGTTACAATTTCAATATTTTCACGTTACACCTGGAAAAGTCGTAGTGGAAGTTTGCCCTTCTAGGGCAATTTAGGCTCAAAACGCGGATATTTTTTCTGCTCAAATGTGGCGAATCCTCCGATTTTTTTGGCTTAAGCTACTCTACTCTAGCGAAAAAAAAGAAAATTTTTAAAATCGACACAACCTCGCCCAAGCTCTAACTAAGCCGGATAGAGATCTTTACTGGCTGAATTTTCTTACGAAAAAGGCCATAATTGAAAATAGACTAGACTAGACAACCTATATATCATCAGATCCTTAATTTGATGAATCTTTGAAGATTTTTAACCTTTCTTATATTTTTCTTGCATTTGGTGATTATTATACGCGGTTAACTAATTTTTATATATTTCGGATAACTCTCTTAACTGAACTCTCTAAATTAAAATTTTTATTACATAACAATTCCGAACGTTCTATAAACAGCGTTTTGGAACATACTTGCTTCAATATTGCCTAGCTTTTAATACAAAAATTGAATGCTAGAGAATTTATATGAATTAGCTACGATAAACCGTTTTTTTCCAAATTAAGCGACGTCATCAATGACGTAAATACAAAACCTTCGGGAAACGAACTCTACTTATTATTACACCATATTTATGTAATACATACAACAAATAATATCATAGAATACTATCCTTATTATAAAAATGAGATATTATTATATGGCATATTTTGTACTATAAGACTGTAATATAAAAAAAACTGTTATTAATTTTAACGTCTTAAACTAATCAATATTATCAATAATAATATGGTAAGAATAACCTCGTACGCCTATGGGAAGGCAAGATTTTTTACGTGCTAGTCCTCTACCCCCTTCAGTCGTTGTTAAGGTTCACTCGCTTGGCGCACTATACTGACGTTTGAAGAAAAAAGTAATTTCATAAAAAGGGATATTTTGTTACCTGGCAACAGAGATAAAATGTCAAACGTTTTTCCCGTCTCAGAAAAATAGATATTTATTATACAAGGGAAAAAGTATTAGATTTTAGCTCGAGGTTGTGATGCCTCCTGACGCGAAGCGAAGGGAGACAAAAAACCCAGAGCTAAAATCTGATATTTTTCCCGTGTATAATACACTATTTTTTTCTGTGACGAGAAAAAGGATGATTTCATTTTGAAAAAACATATTACTACAATTAAAGTCAGAAAATTATCGATGTGAAAATTCAATTTTTAAGCTGGTAGGCTGTTGTACTTATAGTGACAATAGACCTGCGTTGCTAAGGAAACCTTTAAAGTAATCAAATATCTGTCAATTTAATTGTGTGATTTGATTTATGTGATTGTATATATTATGTAGGCATATCCGAGAAAAAAGTAGTCACTTTTTTCCCAGGGAAAAAAGTAATTTCATAAAAAGGGATATTTTGTTACCTGGCAACAGAGATAAAATGTCAAACGTTTTTCCCGCCACAGAAAAAATATATTTTTGCTAAAAAAAACATGAAATTAATTATAAGAAAATCTAGCGTGGAATGCCAAACCTATCAAAAAATAGCAGAAATTTTCCTTTTTTGCAGACTCTAAAACTGAAGAAAATCGAAAAATACAGAAAATCTAATATATTTCAATTTACAGATACAGAAATTTAAAAAAAAATGGAAATTTAACCAAAAATAGAGGAAAAACTGATTGTATTTACTATTTCATGCATAAAATTGCAAATTATAAATAACCTAAAAATAGCCGTATTTTACAAAATGACAAAATCGTTTTATTCCACTACCTGCCATATAATTATTAGGATATGCGATTTTTATTGGGAGATATTCATGGAATTTCATGTTAAATTAACAAAATAAATCGGAGAAGCCTAGAATCAACTTTCAACTGCAGGTTTGTATGCGTTTTTTCACGAAAAGTTTGAAAAATTACAAAAATATAAGAAAATGTACAATTGCTAAAAATAGCAAAATTTATGTTTTTTGCACACCTAAAACTGAAGAAAATCAAAAATATAGGAAATAAATGATATTGTTCAAAGTTAATTCAAGAATCAAAATTACGAAAAATAAAATAATAATAAATTTAGCAAAAAATAGAGTAATAGAGAAAGGAAAAGTAAAGAAAAGGAATTATTTGGTTAAGTTTGAGTTAGATTCCCTTCTTGTAAACACTTTCCAACAATATTTTTGAAGTGAAACTTCGTTTGCGAGAGTAAAGTCAGAAAAATTAAACGCTTATCAAAGTGAAGCGCTTATCAAAGTTGAAACGGTTATCAAAGTGAAACGCCCCTTTAATTAAGCATGTTCCAGGTTGAAATTCTCAGGACATGTAGCGATACCTCCTAGTATTGCATGTAGCTGGGGTAAAATGAGGATCCTGGACGAAAACTGGACCTTGTAACCTTATGCGTCTGCAGTTTACGTATATGCGGTCGGGGCTCTAATTTAAGGGATTTTGGGTAAAAAAACCGTTGTTGGCCGATATCTCTGCAAGGGAGCTTCGGATCAAAAATTGACAGTGAGGGTGGAATTATACCCAATTAGACCCATCTTCCCGGATACCCAAAAATTTTCGAAAAAATGGGTAAAAGTTAAAAAAAGGAAAAAATTGTTCGGAAAGTTAATAAAAGTATTATAAAAGGTAATAAAAAAAAATATATAAAAAACAAAATGAGAAACGTGGTTTTCGGCGAAAAAATGCGAAAGAGTTCAGCTACGAGGTCGGGGTTGGCAAAAATGGGAAGAAAAAATAAAAAAAATTTAAAAAAAATGGACAAAAATTGAAAAAAAAAACGTAAAAAAATTTTTCGGAAAGTTAATAGTATTATAAAACGAAATAAGAAAAAAAAAATTAAAAAAAAAACAAAAACAAAAGATTGTTCGGAAAGTTAATATAAGTATTATAAAATTAAATAAGAAAAAAAATTAACAAAAAAAGAAAAATATGTTCGGAAAGTCAATAAAAGTAGGTATTATAAAACGAAATAAAGAAAAAAAAATTATAAAAAAGTAAGAGAAACGCGGTTTTCGGCGAAACAAAGTTGAAAAAAAAAATTCGAAACCGGGGGCCGAAGTCGAGAAAAAAAGCTTCAAAAAAAATAAAATAAAAACTCAATTTCTAATATCCCTTTCAGAAGTTTCACTTCAGTTGTGTGCTTGTAAAGGTGAGGCACATAATTTTTTATTTATTAGTTTGGAAACTAAATCGGGTTTCTGCGTAAAAATTTATTTTGTTCTGGGAAAAAGATAACTTGTTGAAGTGAAACTTCTTTAGCGAGGGTAAAGTCAGAAAAAATTAAACGCTTATCAAAGTTGAAACGGTTATCAATTAATCAAATAATAGAGAGTGGAAATTTTCAGGACATGTAGCCGGGGTAAAATTAGGATTCTGGATGGAAACTGGTTCCTTTATCCCCCCCGTTCGGCCAGGAGAGAGGGGAGAAAAATAAAATAAAATAATTAATTTTGGGAGAAAGGGAAGATCTACGAGGTCGAAATTTTTATGGTAGGTGCACTTCATGGAGCCTTTGACCATGTTGTCGAGGGACAGGGGCTCTAATTTAAGGGGAGATTGGGTAATAATCCGCTTTTTGACGATATCTCTACAACGGAGCCTCTGATTGAAAATCTGACAAGCGATGAGCCCGATTGGCACGGTAATCAGTGGGGGGATTATACCCCCACCCTGCTCCACCTCACCGGATGCCTAAAAATTTTCGAAAGTAAACGAAATAAGAAAAAAAGTTAATAGGAAAGAAAAATAGAGAAGCGCGGTTTTCGGCGAAAAAAATGCGAAGAAGTTCAGCTATGAGGTCGGGGATGGCAAAAATGGGAAGAAAAAATATGCTTTATAAAAAAACAAATATTTTTGGAACAAAATTGAAAAAATGTAAAAATGCTCGGAAAGTTAATAAGAGTATTAAAAAACGAAATAAGACAAAAATTTATAAAAAAAAACAAAAGATTATTCGGAAAGTAAATAAAAGTATTAAAAAACCAAATAAGAAAAAATAATAATAAAAAAAAAGTTAGAGAAACGCGGTTTTCGGCGGAAAAAAGTTGAAAAAAGGAGAAAAAATGTGAAACCGGGGAAAAAAGTTGAGAAAAGAAGCTTAAAAAAATAAAAACTTAATTCCTAATATCTCTTTCAGAAGTTTCACTTCAGTTTTGTGCTTATGAAGGTGAGGCACATAATTTTTTTTTATAGTTTTTCTAGAATCTTGGAGAGGGACCTCAGAAACAAGATGGGTTAGTCCTAGGCAAAATGCAAAAATTCCGGTAGCCTGTGAATTATGAATATTTTACATGAATTAACATGATCCAAATGTTGGCTTCAGTTTGATTCAAGTGTTCAACATGTTTCTAAACATAATAAGTAAACATCCTAAAATTGTGGGTATTGCAGATGACCCACCTGAGAATGACGTAATAGGCCATTTGGACCCAGCACATGTCAGTAGAGATAAGCAGCATCATCAAAATATTAACGAAGAAGAAAACCAGGAAAAATGGGAAATTCAAAAATAGAGAGGTTTCAAGGGAAAACAAAAGCAACACAATTTGAAAAAAAAATAAATAGGCCGGAACCTCTGAGGGGCAGTGATAGTACAGCACTGTTAAAAACAGCGAAAAGAGTGAGTTTTCTTTTTCTCTTGCACCAGATGTAAATAAGAATCAAATATGGAATATTTTCGAAGTAAGGGTCTGGAGAGGGAATGTAGATGTGAGAAGATTCAAACAAAAGCCGATAGACATCGTGCGTCCTTTAGGCTTGCAGTTCCGGAGAATATCTGTGACAAATACCTATGTGCCAGGCACTGTGGCCTAGAGGAATTATTATGCCGGACATACACATTGGCCAATATATTTGCCGAAACATTTGGCGAATCATTTGTGTACAATTATGGCAACCACACAATGGACGTATTGTCAAAATGTTTGTGGACGGCACGAAAGACTTGCTCGAATACCTTTGATTTGTCAAACTTTGCCGAACACCGGCAAACTTTGCCAAACTGCGGCCAACCCCGACAAACAGACCTCACACACATTCGTGTTGGCCGAGGTTTGCCAAACTTGGCCAAATGTGTATGCCCGGCATTATAAACCATTTTCAGAACAAACAGCGCCGGCAAATGGCTACAAAATATGTCCCGAAACAACTGATCACGAGGTAAGAGTTCTGCATATCACTAAGACATAAAACTAGTGAGCTTGAGGCATTCATATCTGATCAGAATATTGATATAATATGTGTCACAGAACATTGGCTTACTGCAGGGGTACAAAGTAGCGAATTATTCTTTTAGAGAAGAATCCTCAGGTGGAGGAACATTGATTTTGATTAAGAACAATTTTAAATTTACTTTAGTAAACAATAATTGCCATAGTATTGATAACTGTAGATTATTGTACTATCTATGTGGAGTTATTGAATGCTTTTGTTTTTGGCATTTTACCGTTCACCTGCAGGTCATTTTGACACCATGATGGAGAACATTTTATCCAGTCTAAAAAGTAGCACGGAACTGATAATAGTGGGCGATTTCAATGTTCATTTTAATACGGATAGGGTTGAAACATCCCAGCTCTGTGATGTCTTGGAGGGTTTTGGTCTTAGACAAACAATATTTCAGGAGACACGGCTTGATGTGTGCTTGGACAATGTCTTTGTGGGTTCTGGCGTAGTCTTGCGGTCAGCAGAAGTCAGTATGAATCTGTCGGATCATATGGGACAGATAGTGGACTGCATGAGCTTCATAGATGAATACACTGATGAACATCAGATATCTGAGAGGTTTGTTTCCGTCTTGGAGGACGCATGTCTCATGATTTTTTTCAGAAAAGTCATATGTTGTGAGATCTGACTATTCTAACAATATTAATTGGTTTAATAACGAGTTGAGAGCAATGCGTGAAAATCCATCCATGGCAATGTGGCAAATTATCAATCAACAAAGGGGGAAAAATAGCAACTCCACACCTAGTCCCAATATAACACCAGTTGATTTCAATAACTTCTTTTCAAATATAGCTCAAAATTTAGTACAGGGTATTCCACAGACAAACATTGATCCACTCAGTTTTTTGATGAATTTGTAACACCAGTAAATGCTTTCAGTTTTAAAGAAGTAACATTCAATGAGGTTAGAGAGATCGATGATGGTCTAAAAAATACACCTAGTTGTGATATATATGGTATTAATACAAAAATGATAAAGACAGTAAAAAACATATTGATTTGAATGACAGCATCAATCTTATACAGTCGTATTTGGATGGCAGATCAGGTGGTGAGGGTCTTTGGGGTGCAGTCGACATAGGGGTTCCTCAAGGTTCCATATTGGGCCCTATCCTCTTTTTGATTTATATCAATGATCTTCCTGGCCATGAAGCAATTGCCAAATACACACTGTTTGCTGACGACACCACAGTGTCTTTCTTTGCTGAAACGCTGAAGGCTTCATTGGACGGGTCCATGGGCGCGCAGGAGAGGGCTGCAGCTTGGTTCTGTTCGAACAGGCTCTTACTTAATGCTGACAAAATAACAAGAGTTATTTTCACAATGAAGGATGTGTCTGTGGCAAACGTATCTGAAGTAAAATTCTTGGGCGTGGTTTTGGATCCAAGATTACAGTGGGGTAAGCATGCTGATCCCCTGGCAAAAAAACTCAATAAGAGCCTCTTTGTGCTTCGCAATCTGTCTCAGTGATGCTCGGTTGAAATAATCCGGACAGCTTATTTTGCAATTTTTCAAGCCCATGTTTCATATGCCATTCTTGCTTGGGGGCATTCAGCTGAGGCACGTAGGGTGTTTGGGTTGCAGAGGAGGGCTCTGAGAGTGATAGCTGGATTGGGATTTCGAGACGACTGTATGGGTGGTGTTTGTGGGACCGAGAGTGTTGACTGTGCCTTCCCAGTGCTTGATGTATGTGAGGGGAAACCTGAGCATGCTGACTCACGGGGACATTCACCTTCACAATACGCGTGGTAGGCAGGATATTGTACCCCTATACTGGCGTCTTAGAAGGTGTCAGGATAGCCCTGGGTATTGGGCTGAAACATTTTTTAATGCTCTGCCTGGGCATATAAGAGCACTCCCGCTACTGCATTTTGGGAGAACGGTAAAAATTTTTAGTTAGACAAGGCTTTCTATTCTTTCGATGGCTCCCTAAATTTTAATTTTAATGAATTTAATTTGTAGTGTGAGGTTATAATATTTTAATGGTATTTTAGTAGTATTTTAATAATGTTTTAATAATTTCACCTGTCTGATGTTTTATTGACAACAGTATTTTGTTCCTAGTGAATGTTTAGTATGTCTTTTGTATTGTCTTTTGATGATGATTACTTTAACATGAGCTTTTGCTATTTTTGTGACGAGTAGGGATAATTATGCTTATTCTTATTGGAAAGTGATAAGTAAAAACACAAAAACCAAATCATGGATAACAAAGGGGACAAAAAAAAATTCTCAAAACAAGTGAATAGAGGCTGTTATATGGTGAAATTTCCTATGAGCACTATAAAAGGTATTCAAGTACCTTAAAGAGCGTTGTAAACAAGGCTAAAAAATTGCCAAATATTGAGAAACTTGTGCAATCAGAAAACCCTGGTCAGACAATCTGGAATCTAGTGACGAACTATACAAATGCAAATAAAACTAAAAATCAATCTGTTTTAAAAAACCTTGCTTCAGGAAATAAAACATAAATGAAGTTCTTGACAATATTAATAATTATTACATAATGCTTGTCCAGTTCTCAATGCTGAAAATGGGCATGCTCTTAATTAATAGTAAATCAATTTTTTTAAATCCTACTAACTCCTATTAAATTAAAAATATCATAAAGAACATCAAAAACAAAAAATCTACTGGTTCAGATGAAATCCCAGTCTCTCTGGTAAAATACTGCTCAAATGAACTGGCTCCTATTTTATCATATTTAATAAATCTAACTTTTAATTCAGGTATTTTTCCAACAAAATTAAAATTGGCATTGATTAAACCAATTTACAAAAAAGGTGATAATGCAGAAATAAAAAATTATAGACCTGTTGCTCTTCTTAATAATTTCAGTAAGATCTATGAAAAAGTAATAAATGAACTTGTTCAATTTCTTGAATCAAATATTTTTTCAAATGTTCAGAATGGTTTTTGTAGGAAAAAATCTACCATTCGCGCAACCTATCAAGCCTTGACAAAAATATTGGAATCATTAAACAGCAACCAGCAAACCTTGGTAATGTGTGTTGATCTATCAAAAGCATTTGATAGTGTCAGTCACAGATTACTTTTGTTTAAACTTGAACGGTATGGTATAAGAGGTGTAGCACTGGAGCTCATAAGATCATATCGCCACAATAGGGAGCAGTGTGTGATTGACATGTTCAACAAAGGGGAGCATATAGCCTCAAATTGGCAGCTCATTAAACAGACCCCTGGGGTAGGGTCTCTTTTGGGGCCACTTCTATATATATTTTATACCAATGAGCTACAACAACTGATAAACCACCTTAATATGGTAGAGTTCGCAGATGACACCTCAGTGGTTTTGCACCCTGCACAAGGATTTGGATCCAAATACTGTAATCTTTGCCACACTGGCCACCCTGGAAAGCTGGTTTGCTGCCAACAACCTTATTAAGAACGTAAGCAAAACGCAACTCATTCAGTTCAGTTACTCCACCACAAAAGATCGGCATATTTTCCAGAATGAACACCATACAATCCAGGAGGCAAGTTCGGCATTGTTCTTGGGGGTTTGGCTGGATTCTCGCTTGGACTAGAGAGTTCATGTTGATGGTCTGGCACAATCCATTGGTAGGTATTCTTATGCACTTAAGGTACTGGCACAAAACATAACAGTGCATGCAGCAATCATAGCCCATCATGCATATGTGCACTCCCGTATCAGATATGGGATCATGTTTTGGGGGAACTGCAGTGAGGCGAGTCGAATACTGATATTGCAAAAGCGCTGTTTGTTTACGAAGTGTTTTCAACCTAAGAAGGCGTGACTCTTGTAGACAATTAATTAAAGATCTGTGTATAATGACAGTGCCTTCATGAGAGACCATTTATTCAGACCTTGAAAATTCACGTTTCAAAGTCGTTTGTGGAAATCTTTAAAATAAGCTCGGAAAATTGAAAAAGAAAATAGCATAGTGGCGATTATCTACAATTTTATATTGAACTTTGTCTAATTCAGCAAAAATATCAAGTGTTTGTACCGTTTTGTGCCCGTTAGGAGATAAATGAATAGAAACATAACATAACCTGAAATCTCCAACTAAAACATTGGTCATTGATATCCAAATGGGGCCAATTTGGGTTAAGTGGAGGAAAATAAAGAAAAATTAGTGGGGCAAACTCAACCCTAACGTTTCCGCCTCGAATTTTGAGCAATTCTACTCAAAAACAATCGCTGGCGGAAGCATGGTGAAAACAACAGCGGAAGATGGGTCTAGTCCTTCAACCGACAACGAAGACAGTGAAGGCTTCAATACCGTTTCCAAAAGAAAAAAAACGATCACACAACCATCAACAGTCAAAAAAGCCAAAGCCAGGATCACCAAAAAATCAAACAACATCCAATTTACAAGTTAGCAACCAAGGTAATTCTACGCAAAATACAACCATACACAATAGAAATAACAAACAGTACTCAACAAAATGGAAAGAAGTAGAGAAAAACAAGTATCAACATTTATTATATCTGGAACTGGCGGAAAATGCGACCAAATTCACTATTTCCGATGCTTGGGACAAAGAACATAAAAACTCACAAGAAGTAATAATAACAACAAAAAAAGGTCTATTACTCAAATCTAACATGCCCAAAACAACAATTTCTAGTACACTAAAGAAACTTATAGAAAACAGACTAATATTCATATTCAGTAGTCATAGGACAAGTAAAACATGATATTTCGGACTCAGATATGGGAGTCAACTTAAAACAATTAGATATTACGCACTGGTTCTGTAAAAGAATCATATCCAGAGCCACCGGAAAAGCAACCACCCTTATTCGTATCATAACAGGATGCCTTAATTCCTGTGAGAAACTTTTAAATGAAGGTGTCTTCTATAAACACCGGCACTATCCAGTTTTTCCCAGCCTACCTCCAGCTCCAGTTCCTCAGCCATGTTCTAGATGCAACCTTTTCACCCACACAACAGATCAATGTAGAGAACCAACCAAATGCAGTAAATGTGATGGTCCCCATCGTCCACAAGAATGCCCATCCAATCTTCCTCCGAAATGCACTGCATGTGGAGCAGAAGACCATGGCGCCTGGTCTCTCAAGTGTCCAAAAAGACCAACAAAACCGATCCAAGGTATCCCTAACACCCAAATCAAATCACTTAACAAAAAATCATATGAAATTGAGCCAAAGATTACTACCCATTCTAGAATCCACAAACCAGTTACCATTCATGACATAATCATCAACACTTATATAACAAAAATAAACAAGGAAAAATATATAGACAGAGATGCACTACTCCAGAAACTTCGTAAGAGATTCAAAACCTTATATAACATTGACACCTGTATCACCTTCTCTGGTAATTGGATGTATGTTCTCATGTTTGACTTGGAAAAACCATCAGACTGTTCACCAACTGAACCAACAACAGATAGTCAGATTAACATTCAAACCTCTTAAAAATTTGTATGCCAACGTAAACAGCTACTTACCTAAAAAACATTTAATCAACTACATTGTGGAAGAAAGAAAGATCAACTGTTCACTGTTTGTCGAAACGAAAACGAAAGTTGACAGCAACACCAGTTATAGACTGGGATATCATTAATAAGAATGGAAATATTGTTAACCGTAATGTAAGAGGTGGCAGCCTGATCCAAGCTTCACCCAGCCTAAAGATTCGAAAAGCCAACCCACCAACAGTGAATAATCCACTAAATGAAATCTTACACTTTGCTATTCCGTTCCACGATGATTTCCTTCATATATTCCTGTGCTACATGCATCCAACCTCCATCATAGAGGAAACTCTATTTACAAAGGCTGCTCTCTACAAATACTCCTTTATCATAGGCGATCTCAATGTTAATAGAGCTAAAGCAAAGCAAATAAAAAAAATTCTGGATAGTTGTCCTTTCAGACAGGCAACAACAGCACCCACCTTTCTTATGGACAACAACCCTGATTCCACCCCGGATGTTGTAATTTATTCAAATAATTTACAAAACAGCATCAAGTCCATTAAAACCGTTCCAGACATTGGTTCCGATCACTTAGGCTTTGAAATAGAAATCGATCCTCTTTTACCCTTAATGAATGAATAATGAAAGAAAACCAATATAAATTAAATCTGGGGAAGTGTAATATGGAAAACGTTAATAGGAAAATGTCACAATTCCTTCAGACCCAGGGTAATAGCCCCATCACAAAGGATTAATTACAGACTTTAACAATACTCTGTCTAACCTTATCGTAACAGAATCACCAAAAACAAAGCAATTTTTTTACGTAACAGAACTCCCTCCATATATAATTAGACTCATTAAGAGCAAGACGAAAATGTACCGAGAATATTTGACAACAAAAAACCCAGAAATAAAGAGACAACTTAACATGTATAACAAAAATATCCAAAACATGATTAAACGCTTCAGAGAAAACCAATCGAAAATCAAAATGGAAAAAACTATTGGCAACAAATCAAAAAATTATCCAAGTACAAAACCAAGTCAACAATACCCGCAATAGAAGTTAATGGAAAGCTAACTAATGAAGATCAGGAAAAGGCTAATGCATTTGGAGATTACTACCAGCAAATTTATTGCTTTGACAGAGACCCAAGCTACCACAATAATAATCTGGATATGGTCAGCACTTGGTCGACCCAATTTTTCCTGAACGAACCAGATGGAACAATGGAAATGGTGGAAGAGGATACATATTTTCGCATTGTCAACTTCTCCTGGATATGATTCTCTAACTATTCTAAGGCAATTAAGTACCAACATACACAAGAAAATAATCAGTATCCTCAACTTCTGCAGAAGTTTGGAAGAAAGGCCAAATCATCACCATTCCCAAGCCAAACACCAATCACTCCAGGGTTAGTAACTTCAGACCAATCACACTCCTTCCAGTACTTGGGACAATCTTGGAAATATTGATCAAGGAAAGACTGCAGCGACATCTTGCGAGGCACATTCCAGGCTACCAGTTTGGCTTCAAGGAAAAACACTCAACGGTCCTACCAGTCACCATAATGTGTTCAAACATACAAGCAGCCAAGCTCTCTGGTCAGCGAAGTGCAGCAGTATTTTTGGATATAAGCAAAGCGTTCGATAGCGTTTGGCACAATGGATTGTTGTACAAGCTCTGGAGACTCAACTGCCCAACATACTTAATTCACCTGGTTAAAAAATTCCTTCAAAACCGCAGCCTTCAAGTAAAAATATCAAAGGCCATCTCTTCCATCTTCTCTCCCTCACAGGGTGTTCCCCAGGGTTCCCCACTTTCCCCCTTCCTGTACAACGTTTTCTGCCATGACCTATATCATTACTTCCAGCAACAGCCGGGCTATTTCAACAATAAGCTATATGTTCTTCAATTTGCTGATGACACTGCCCTAATAGCTCACAATTACACATTAAAAAACACCTTATCTTCCCTACAATACTTATCGATAGAACCTCAAATTGGTTTAAGCTGTGGAGATTAAAGCCAAACCCATTAAAATCACAATTTGTTATCTTCAATCACAAAGTCAGGCCCAGATCACCATCTGCAAACAATCACCTAATTACACCACAGGCATCAGCTAAATATCTGGGAATCATAATAGACCAAAAATTAAACTTTAACCTCCACACAAAGTCAGTCAAGACCAAATGCATCACCAGAGCAAAACACTTTAGGGGTCTTACATACAAAAATCAGGGAATTTCTAGTAAAACAGCAAGCTACATATACAAATCCATCTGCAGACCACTTCTTGAGTACTGCCATCCCATCTATTTGAATAGTCGCCAATCAGCCGTCAAAAATTTAGAGGTCGCGGAAAGTAGTGCCCTTCGATCAATTATCAGGATTAGACACCCCCAAAATCCACTACACAATCCGTCCAACGAACTTTTATACCAGTCTACCAACATAGTACCACTAAGCACAAGATTGAGAGACCTTTTGGTAAAATTTTCAAGGGTGCACGAAAATATCAACTCAGTGCTAACGCTGTGTAATGTAGTTCCACCTGAGAACAGAGCCAGAACTCATCCAGAAAGGACCCTTTGGGAGGAAATACAAACACTGCGATGTTAATTTTGGTTATTACTTAATAATATTTCCACAAATCTATTTGTATAATTATTTTATTCTATGTAAAATAATGTTCTATTTTTTTTGTACTTTTGTGTATTCACTGTAACATGTAAACTAGATGCTTAGTAGCAAAATTTAATTATGTATTTCGTTGGCTGAAGGACCTAGGTCTATGGCCAATTGGTATTGTACCAATAAATTTATTTATTTATTTATTTATTTCATTTAGTACATACAGAATTCAATTCCAACTTGTACCCAATAGTATTGATATAAACAATTCGATAAATTTTAATAATATTTAACAATACAATAAAATTAGTCTTACCAAGGTGTAATCTATGTTATAATAAAAAGAAGTACAACAATCATGAAATTAAAGCAATTTACAAATACATCGGAATCACAACTGTATTTACTTGCATGTTTGCTATTTATAGTTATTGAAGATATTACATTAATGAGATCAGACGTTGTTTAAATGTCGCCGGTGTGCAGTTGAAATCAAAGTTTGTTGGTATATGTGTATGAAATATAGATACATGATACGATTCATGACCTCATTTCTGCCGATGTCAGTTCGGCTTCTATTAGTTAAGAACATGTCATTTAAACGCGTATCATACGTTGGTACACGAATGTTTATAAGAGCCAGGAGTTCAGAGCAATTTATGATATTAGTAATTATTTTGAAACCGAATGCAAGTGTAAGAAATATTCTACGTCTTTCTAAGCTATCGACATTTATTAGACGTAGGCGATCTTGATGCGTAAATTGGCTTTTATCTATTCTAAGTTTGTATAGTAAAAAATTCACAAATTTGATCTGAACTCGTTCGATACGCTTAACATGAGTTTGATAAAGTGGCGACCAGATTACGCAGCAATACTCAAGATGACTTCGCACTAGGGAGAAGTACAAAGACTTCAATACCTCGATATTGGAAAATTCCCAACACCGGCGCATTATAAAACCTGCCATTTTGAAAGCCTTTGCCAATATATAACTTATATGTTCATTAAATCGCAAATTATAGTCGAAAATTACCCCCAAGTCATTGATTAAATTTGTTCTCGGTATAGGAGAGCTTGAAATGTGGTAGGAATATAAGATTGGGGATTTTTTTCTAGAGAAAGAAATTATCTTGCATTTAGAAATGTTTAATTCCATTCTATTTGTTAAGCACCATTTGGAAATTTTGTTGACTTCAAGCTGCATCAGTGAACAGTCATGAGCATTGGTGACTTTTCTAAAAATTTTCAGATCATCCGCGTAGAAAAGAAATTGACAATTGGTAAATATGTTAACAAGGTCATTAATGAATAAAAGAAATAAAATCGGCCCCAAGTGTGAACCTTGGGGTACGCCAGATGTCACTGTTATCTCCTTGGATATGGTCCCATTAATTTTAACGGTTTGTGTTCGGTTTCGAAGGTAACTTGAAACCCACGACAGAAGGGGATCTACAACGCCAAAAGATTCTAGTTTATTGATCAGAATGTTATGATCTACTCTGTCGAAGGCCTTTTTAAAATCAAAATATATTGAGTCAACCTGGTTTCCAGAATCTACTACTGTTGACAAATAATGGGAGTAAATACTTAAGTTCGTTTGGCATGAACGTCCAGGTAGGAAGCCGTGCTGATGTTCTGAAAGACTGTTGTACAGATTTGGCAAAAGTACATCAACGACGATAGACTCGAGAGCCTTGGCCATACAATCAAGGCCGGATATGGGTCGATAGTTGGTTACGTCCCCTCTGTTGCCGCCCTTGAATATAGCAGTTATATAGGCTGATCTCCAGAAGGTGGGAAACTCACCTGAACTAAGAGAAAGCTGAAATAGGTAACTAAGTGGAACTGCTAGGGTGGGACTACAGTTTTCAACGAAGATTGGTGGAATTTCATCCGGTCCTGCACCTTTTTTTTCGTCTAATTTGATCAGTTTCTCAAACACGATGGTACTGTTAATATCTATGTTAGAAATAACAATATTATTAAGGGAGCAAGAAGGGCTGTCAATGATTGTGGCATCAGACGTGGTAAATACCGACTTGAAAAAATCTGCAAAAAAGTCTGCAATGACTTTAGGGTCACCAGAGTCGACCCCGTTAAATTCTAATTTTGCAGGCAAACCGGCAGTATTACGTTGAGATCTTAAGTAAGACCAAAACGCTTTCGTGTTATTTAGAATGTGATTTTGTGTAGTGCAAATGAAGATATCATAATCTTTTTTAATCGAGGTTTTCGACTGTGATCTTAGTGTTTTGTAATGGGACTCATCACAAGCCAATCTTGTACTCTTATACTTTTTAAATGCTTTGTTCTTATTATTAATCAGAGCAATCGTTCCCTTTGAGAAATAATGAGGGTATTTTAAAGTCAAGACTCTTGTTTTTGGGACATATAAATCGATTGCGATGTTTAAAATAGTGTAAAACATTTCAAGGGCGTTATTTATGTTATTGTAATGCATGAAACTCCAATCCATTATTTCAAAGTAGTCATTTAATTGATTGTAGTCTGCTTTATGAAAATTGTATTTAAAAAGTTGCAAGTCCGATGTATAATTTTCTAAAGAGTCTGTGCAGAAATCTATTATTAAGGCAGACTTTAGTTAAAGGTGACCTATTTTGCGATATAGACATGCTACAGTAGTTTGAAAAAACCAAATCCAACTTAACATTATTAGAATTACATACATTATTATGCTGAACAAGGTCATAAAAACATACACAGTCAAAAAGTATTTGCTCGCATTCATTGTTCGAGGTAAATATTCTCTCCACATCAGAGTCAATATTGGTGGTAAGTAGATTAAGACAGGTGTCATGTTCAGCTTCAATTTTATCACATGTTTCGATCTCGACAACGAATTTGTATAATTAGGTAAGTTAAAGTCTCCGATTAACAAAACTTTAGACGTAGGATAGTGATCTAATATATAACTTACTGATGTTGCCAAGTTCTCATAGACCTCGGCCTTGGAAGCTGGTGGCATATAGGTCGCCGCTATAATGTTGTTGACGTTTCCATACCGCATGCTAACCCAGACTTGTTCAACATCATTGTCTGGTACTACACAGATCGATGATTCGAAGGATCGCTCAACAGCGATAAGGACGCCTCCGCCTCTTAATTTATTTGATTGACTTGGATTTCTATCTCTTCTATATACAATATAGTTTGGGGGAAATAATTCCTCACTTGTGATTCCATCGTTTAGCCACGTTTCCGTCAGCACAATTATGTCATAATTACAGTTCAATACTTCATGCTGAAATTGTACCGTTTTAGTTCTCAGCCCACGAACGTTCTGATATGAAATTACGATATGTTTATTTGGTAAGGTTGCATTTTTATAGAAATTTGTTGCGTGGGACGTGGCGTCAATTGTTTTGCGACCTACCGCTGACCGTCGTAGTCGTTGCCTGAAGGAAAATTCTGCGGGATATATTCTTGATCGAACAATTCATCGCAGATAAACTTGGATATCCTGCTCTTGATTTCATAACTTAGGAATCCATTGTGATTACGCTCATAAGCGGACATGAGGCTATCACAGGACAGGTAAGAACAATTAATGCTGCTCTGCTGCAAACGTTTTCTTATATCCAAATTGAAGTAATAAATAAAATTGTTGAGAACTCTTCTATTGTCACAGAAGGGAGGTGTCACAATTATTAGGTTAGTTCTGATGGACATTTCGGAAATCGTGTCCCAACAAGAATCGTCGATGATTTTGCCTTGCAAAGCATTAACCATACCAGAGAACAGAATGACGAAATCATTTTTTGTGAAATTTTTACTCAGTGGAGCAAACTGTTTGACAAGTGTTTCCGTTGGCACTCTTGAGTCAGGGTACTGACAGTTTATGTCATACTTGCTACGACAAAGTGATTTGACAAGCAATCCAATTCCACTGACACAAGACTTGTTTCCAAACAGGAGAATCTGATGCTTTGCTGTTTTGAAGGTGGAGGGAGTTTTTACTTCATTCAGGCCAATGGCCGGTGAGTGTTCAGTTACAGCTTTATTAACGCTAGCACACAGTTCATTTTTCAGTTTCCTGATCTCGTCCTGATGGAGACTGTTCTGAACTGTCAGAGTCTCTATCGAAGTAAGAAGATTTTTCTTTAAAATATCAAGGTGATTTAATTCATTTTTGGCACTGTTTAGTTCGTTTTTGTATGTTTCTAGTTTCTTTTCTATGGCATTTTTCTCAGTGCTTATTTGTGTAATTTGTTCGGTAAGATTCACTTGATTGTGGTTTGCCAATTTGTTTTTAAAATCTTCAATATTCAAATCTCGAGCCTTTAACTCATTATGTACTTGTATAAGTTCGTTTCTTAAATTGCTGCATTCTAAGCTCAACTTCTCTAATTTGTCGGCGTCTTGGCTTGGGTTGGGATCGTCAAGTACTGATTTAGAGGTATCATCTTTTAGTTTTTTTTGGCACTGCTTGGAACAAACTATTTTATGACCATCAATAGTGCTAAAACCTGACTTTCTTGCTACACAACTAGGATGATAAGCGCCATGACATATGATACAAAAGTACAAAAGTACTTAATATATATCTATATATATGACAGTGCCTTCAATTTGCATTTTCGAAGCTGCTTTGTTTGTAAAGAATAATAAACACCTGTTTATTGGGGAAATTAGGGATTATTCCTACTCCACAAGGAACAAATCAGATTTAATTGGTCCTCGAGCCAATTTTTCTTATATTCAAAAATATTTAATAAAATTCCTCTGAGAATCAGAAACTACACGTCAAGCAAATTTAAGGCAGAGTTTAAGAAAATATTAATTCAAAAAGCATACTATGCAGTGGAAGAATAGCTCAGCGACAATCTCAGCTAGGTTGTGACAGTGGTTGTAAATGTCATAATTTTAAATGTCAATGTAATTTTTTTTTCTATTTTATTTAATGTATTTTTGTGTAGTACTGCTAGTATTAACTATGGTTATATGTGTTGTTAGGGACTCAAGTTAAATTGTAATGTATATACTTTTTATATTTTTTTTTACTCTTGATTTTTACTCTGTTAATTAACTTTTAGTATTTTTTTATACAAAGACAAGTTCCACACCTAAAGGCAAATATATTATAATTGTGATATAATATAATGGAACTAATAAAGGCTTTTGAATTTGAATTTGATTGACTTGTGTAAACATTTAATGTAATTTACATGAATAAACTATTGTATTGTATTGACAAAACATAAGTATAAGTGTCTTAAACTTGACATTACATTTTTTTATTCTACACTAAAATGAATTTCGGGAACTTGAGGCAAACTTACCAATAACATGATCGGGCATGTGACTCTCTTCAACGTTCTGATAATCACATTGGTAGCATTCAAAGTACTCTTCGTCGGTAGTCCCGTTATACACCAGACAATAAAACTGGCTGGCAACATCTTGATCATCATGTCTCAGGGTGTGGTACATACAAGAGGTCTTCTTCCTGAACACTTCGTCACAGAAAACGCATTTAAAGTTGAGGTAAGGAGCATCATGCGACGACTAAAATTGAATGAAAATGAGAGAATTTCTGCTTAAGCAGATTCACCTGGAAAGCTGTTGAAGTATGACAAGTTATTCGTAAGGAAAGGCCTAAAATTTAAATACACAACTTACCTTATGCTGTTGCATCAATTCAACACTCGTAGTATTAAATCGACATACGTCGCAGTTTAATGTCGGGACAGCTGACATAACGTTGTGGATCAGCCTATGCTGAACGAAACTGTTTTGCGCGTAAGTTTTGAAGGAGCACAAGTTGCAATACAGCCAAACAGCAGTCTTCTTTGGCTTCTGAGCCTTCTTTTGGTTTGTAGGAATTCTAAAGAAAAAATGTGTGGTTACTCATTGGATTATAATAATGTTAACTGAGACATTAAAGTCGAACCTTATTATCTCAACACATAACTGAGAAATATCAAATGAACTTACTTTAATTTAATCGAGAGCGCCAAAAAAGACAATAAAATCAGGATGTTCCAAGAATAAATAGTAAAGAATAACGAAACTTACGGTGGTCTACCTCTCCGTTTCTTAACTACCTGAATCTCCAGACCCTCTGGCAGTTCACCAACTGTTATATTGGTCTCATCATCAGGAGGCTTTCCAGTGAGCTCTTGCCATGTTTTGTCCAATTGCGCCTTGTTCGTCCTCTTCTTGCCTTTTATTATAGTTACCGTTACTGGGCGGTGTTCAAGCTTTTTATCTATTTCCTCAACGAATTCATCATCATCACTGCTAGCACCAGGGTTGTCTCCAGTTATAGTTAAATGCTTATTTAACAGAACTGGTTCATTGTCTAGCTGTTCCTTGCTATCTGCTTCCCTTACTGATTTGGTGCCATCATTTACCAGCTCCTCTTTTTTAAGAACTTTTTTTATTCTCTTCTTGGAAGGACCAGTTTCCTTGGATTTGTTAGGCCGTTTCTTTGCGGCCACATATGCCTTCTGAGATGCGTTTACAACCTCATCTATTGTCTCGCTAATAAGTGATTCTCCAAAGGCAGAAACATTTTTATTCTGTTCTTCAATTTTACGTTTGTTAGCTTTTTTCTTTGTGACTATGTATGCTATCTTGGGTGTATTTACAACCTCATCTATTGCCTCCCTATCTTCTGATTCTCCAAGGGCAGACACATTTTCATCAATTCTTGTTGCAGGCTCTTTTGCATCTTTATTATTTTTTTCTGCTTTGAATTTGTTAGATTTTTTCTTCGCGGCCATGTATGTCTTTTTAGGTATATTTAAAGCTTCATCTATTGTTTTCCGATTACTTGGTTCTCCAAGTGTAGGAATATTTTCATCAACTGAGTTTGAGTTAGGAGTGCAACTTTTTTCTTCTGTCTTCATTTTATGAAGCCTTTTCTTTGCGACTGCATATGTCTTCATAGCTACATTTGATGACACATCTATTGCTTCTCTATTAGTTAATTCTCCAAGTGCAGACTCTTCTTCATTAATTAAGTTTATAGTCTCGTTCGCAGCATTATTTTTAACTTCTATACCAACACTATGATTAATGTCTGACAAATTACTTTCTTTCGTTTTAAAGCTTTTCGCTACTTCAGCTACTGTACATTCGTTGACAATACTACTACTTTTTACTGATTCATCTTCTGTTGCCTCTTTGTTCCTTAAAGATTTCATATTAAGATTATCGCTAAAAGACATAACAGTTTTCTCTCTCAAACCCTGCTTTCTGCCTTCTGCTGAAGGGCTAAGCAATTGAGTTTTAGCCCCAGTTTTCTTTTGTCCTTTTTTATTTGGAATAGTGATAATTTCAGTGATGTTCACCTGCTTTGCAGATGCTCTCGCGTTTTGCTTGGTTAACTTACCTTTTGACATTTCAGAATTGTTGACTGAGCTCTTTTTAACATCAAAATCCTTGGTTTGAGTTGGTAGAGACGGTTTCGGCAGTCTTCTACCTTTCCCGTTTATAGATTTAGACTCGATTTCAACTGTGACAACTAAATCTCCTACCGTTTTATTTTCATTTTCGTTCCTTTCTTCTTCGTCCAACTGGCTTTCTAAAACATCTAAGATTTCTTGTGTTGCATAGTTGATGTCTTTATCATTTAGTCTGCCTTCTAAAACGTCTATGAGCTCTTGTGTCACATTATATTCACTACATGATTCTTCTTGCACCAAACCATCGTTGTCAACATTTAAAGTTATGTCAGCTATATCAGACAAAGGTGAGGCATTTATAGAAGTATGCATTTGCCTCAGTTGTTCATTCATTTTCTTCAGAATATATTTTCTATTTGTCAGATTGTGTATTGATTGTCCTGCTCTACTTGTAGAAGGCATTTCGGCAGATGCACCAGGATTACATTTTTGGACACGTGTCTTTTTGTTTGCATAAGTATTTGGAGTTCTGGTGACATTAAATGATTCCGCTTCTAGGTCAACTACCACTGTTTTTGCATCTTTTTTCTTTAAGTTGTCCAAACCATCTTTAACATTTTTTGTCATATATTTAATTATGGACATATTTTTGTTAATACTAGTTCCCTGTTTTTTACTTGATTGTGCACTAGTTCCCTTTGTTTTCTTACTGCCTTTTTCCTTCTCTACCTCCAAATTTTGGCCAGTTGCTCTTTTTATACCATCTTGTCTTTTGCTTTTTATTGAACTTATTTTCCCTCGATCAGCCTCACTTTTCTTTGAAGTCCTGGCTTTAGATAATATAGAAAGATCTTTTGCAGCCAACTTTCCCTTTTTGGTGGCTAAGTCTAAAATAAGATTTTCATTCTTGGAACACAGCGACATAAAGGCACCCATCTCTTGGAGAATCATATAACAACCATTGCAAATTTTGGCCGGCACAGCAATTTTAATATTCTGGAAATGAAATGGTTTAGTCTAGACCTTTAATAATAAACACACTATTGGGCAATGATACAACTTTATTACAAATTAGTGGAATGAAAATGAGAGGAAATGACAAAATCGAATATGTAGTTAAATAATGCATATTTTAAATATTTAACTAGTAAAGAACATAATCCAATTTTGCTTACCACATGAATGCTACATTGCAAAAACAACTCCCTGCTATCTTGCAAAGTTCTCAACAACGTTTCTTTATCTTCTGACGTCTTCAGACACAATCGGCAGATTGCTTCAATATCTTCAGTTTGAAGGAATGCGGTCAAACTGGTCTTTTGACTGCAGTGAATTTTAGATTCATTAGCAATAACGGTTTCTTTGTATTTTGCCAAGTCCTTCACTTTATTCTCACATAGGTTACAGATTAGGGGCTCTTCAGTTAATTTAATATTCTAAAAATTGAAAGGAAGTTATTTTCTACATACTTCATTTTTATAGACTTGTTATAAGGAGCTGACACTTTTAATATATTTTTTAAACACGCAATGTGTGTTTAAAAATAATTTAGATTAAGTGTCAGTCCCTTATAACAAGTCATTTAAAAGAAGCAGGACATGTCATCCACTGTTTCTTTTAAGTGAGATACTATTCAAGTTGTATAGGTTGTAATTCTTTGTTATAACATGGGTTGTGATTAATCACAATTATAATTTACAATGTGGCCCAAATCAGGAGAATTACCAAAAGTTATTTTAACAGTTAAAATACCACCGATTAGAAAACAAATCACGGGAATAGAAGTTGCACTGAGCAGTAGAGAGGGTTGTTTTGCAGTAATTTTCTAACCTCTATCCAAATCATGTGTCGACATTTCATGGATGGCAAACATTGTTTGGAACCATATTTATGTTTTTCAGTTTACTTAGCAGGACTTAACTACGTTTCTTGAACTCAAACATTATAGTGAGTGTTTTCTGTATTGTCACAAGGCGTTTTTGGTAGGTTTCAAGCAATACAGGGACATTATGCAGAGTGAATATTTTATTTATTTATTTATTAAACAGGTAATCCTATTTTATACAATTTATGCTTATACTAAAAAGTTAATTGAATGTAAAATGGCATTAATACAAACCACCCAAAGAGTGAAGGCCAAAGTCACCATGCCCTATATTCTATGTAGTTTTAATACAAAAAAAATAGAGTTGCATTTTTTAGATTAAATATCAAACAATACTTCTTAGTATAATGCACAAAACACTCAAGGTTCTCCTGCAGCATGGCAGCATCCTCACCAACTTCGATGATTTTGAACATGATGAAATGGGCTGACCAATATTGTTGAGTAATGAAAATTGTCAAGTATTAAACAGAAATGGACAGGTGCAAACAAGAGTGCTATGTTTCAAAATCAAATTGTTTCAGGAAACTTTTGCTAATGCATTGACAAATTGTATGTTGTTTATTTGTAATAATTTGATATGTTTTTAAGAACATTCAGTGTTAAACTCCCTCTTTGTGCTAATAACGATAATGTGTATATTACCATATTATTTTCAGGATGTGAATACAAATATGCGCCATGTTCTTTATTTCTTTCATTTTTGCTACTTTTCTTGTAAAAAAATAGTTCGTGTGCAATTTTTTTTCGTTAAAATACCCCAAATAAGATTCCCTTCCACTAGAATATTCGAAAATTGTCCAAATTCATGAGTAACCAAGGTTACCAGAACCTCAAATGGACATTAATGTTGACTTTAACCATCATATTAATCGGAACCTATGCAACCTGACATTAGGTTTCTTGCAATCTAACAAATCTGCACAGTGCACGCATATAGTTCTAGTGGAATGTCTGTGATGGCCACATACTATTATTTTCAATAATAAGTATTGAATAATAATATAATAATAATATAATAGTATGTAAGTTTGGTAAATATTTACATATAGAAGAGAATATAAAAAAATCTCTCCAAAAGCTAGGTTAGAAGCTTGAGCAATAAAACATCCAATCATTTTGTAAATAAAGTACGATATTCTACTACAAATTATGCGAAAATCTAAGGAAAATATAGACATTTTAATCTTTTAGCATCCTGTTCCTGATGTGTAAACCCGTTCGCCAATTCGCCACCTTCTTGACAAAATGGCGGACATTTGACCTGCAATTACTTTTTAGTATTTACAAATTTTTCTTTAATTTATGGTGGTTGTGATTGAGATATTTGCTTAGAAAAAGACTTACCATCACCGTATTAAAGGAAACGAGACTGATATTTTGCAAAAGATCATTATTATTCGCTAGGGCAGAATACGGCACGTCTTTGCCTATCATTTGTAAGCATAATCGGCATATTTTCTTATCCGCGTCCATATTTCTAGGAGGGAAATCGCATAATCAATAAAACTGTTATTAGCTCACGAGTAAAACATAGATGGATAATTAAAAATAAACGAAAACTAAAAAATAGTCACTGTAAACTCACAAATAACAATAACATTCAAAACACTTTTGACATTGACAGCTTGTTAGTTGGATTGATTGATTTTTGGCTCTGCGCCTTGCGGGCAATTCGCCAGCTCATTAGGGGGTGACTGTGACTTTGTGTGGCTATAAACCAAGCCACGACTACTAACGTGGAGGAAACTTTATTATTAATTATAGTACTATTTATATGTTAGATTCTGAACGTTTATAGGAGAACAGTTAGTATGTAACAAACACAACAATGGAGGGTACGTCACAATGCCGCACGGCATGTTTATGATTTATGTCTGGCGACTATCCCATAACTCTCAGCAGTCAGCTGTTTTCATGTACTTCGTGATGTAACAAGTCGTTTGTATGCCTCTGATGGTCTAGAGGTTTGCATGGTTAGCCTTCACTTCGGCAACGCGAGATCAAACCCCATCGGTTTCTTTTTATTTTTTTTAAGGTTAGATTTCTAAAGAGTTTTTTTTCTTGATTCTGAGTATGTCTTGGGTTAGTTTGGGTTAGCACCTGGTCAGTTTCCTTTTCTTGAGTCCCCGTAGCGAGCGGTCGAGCGAAGGGCCTGCGAAAAGTGAATTTAGGCATGCTGCTGAGAGTTATGGGATAGTCTCCAGACGTAAGTAAGTTTATGGCGCTACATGCGGTTTAATGTTAACATTTGTATTTTTACCACTTCATGCAATGCCCTCCGTTCGCTGTGGGGCGCATCCAGCAAAATCTTACCCAAGGCATGCCAAAAAACTAACTAATCCAATAAAAGAAAAACTTGCAAGCGCCGGGCGTCGAACCCATTATTTTGCGTTTTAGACGTCTTATACAATCGCGTGAAGTGAGAAAATGTGTAAACAACATATTGACGAGCGGAGTTTGGGAGCAAGGCTGCCCTTACCAACCAGACGCGTCTCGCCCCTGATGGGAATCGAACTCGGGCTATCGTATCACAAGCACAGTGTCTAACCACTAGACCACCAGGCTTGCTGAAAACAATTGACCGAAAATTGAGAGCCTTTTGCAAATGTGTGTCGAAAACTGAACATCCGCGAAACCTTGAAATGTCTCAATCGAAATTCGTTTCGGTGTACCTACCTATGCACTTCTTCGTATGCGGTTATCGTCATTGCGTCTTTATCCAAGTAGACGTTTCCGATACTTTAGGTAAAGGGGTTTAGAGTTGCGAGCGCATTACATTATTGATACACTATACAATTATGGTCTAGCGAATTGCTTTCGATTGGTCTAGTACTCGAAGCTGACTGGTTGGATGCTGTGTTTGTGATACAGCGGCCCGGGTTCGATTCCCGTCGATGTTACCTTTTCAAAGTTATAGTTGTTTCGTTTTTTAAGTTTGGGTCAGTTTTGTTTGGTTGAGCCTCGGAGCGAGCGAAGCGTGCGGAGGGCCATGCGTGAAGAGAAAATGACATGTAAAACAAATCTGAATCCCTGTGACCCGGTCCCCGCAACGTCTTTTGTTGATCTAAGGCGGTTTAGTATCAAAATCAGTTTATTTTTAGAGATTTTAAGCTCCTTGTTTCATGAGTGTCTCGCGACAGCATTGCCGTTGGCTGCCATCAAGGTAAAAACACGGCATAATAAACAATAGGCAGGCTAACTCGCCTTCTCGATAACGCCACGCACATATCCTCGCGCACGCCTCCATTTGGGGATACAACCTCTCAATCAGACCATTGCCGTCGTTTGTTACAATAAAAATAAATAGGCAACTAGGAATCAGTAGCGTGTGCCATTTTGTTTTTTGATTGCGAGTTTATAGTTCAATGGCGATGTGTATTATAGCTGGGTTCTGGTATTAAAATGGAGTTGGAGTGGAGTGCGAGTGGATTTTCCGGCACGTGATCTTGTAGCGTAAGGTGTCAAAATGTATAGTCGAACGATTCGGAGTTGTTGGACCTGGGAACGACAAATCACTTACTGATGGATTGAAGACAGCTGTTTTCTGTTTTCGATTTTAATTTTTAGGAAAAGTCTTTTCTAAGAAAATTCGGACACAATATTTGCTCAATTACAAATTTTATTAATGTTTTGTCACATAGTACCAGTGATCCATCAAATATAACTGGGTTACCTACCTCGTTTACAACATGACAATGCGAATATTTACTTACTTCCATATTTTTATAATCTTGGACTACATATGGCCACAATAGTTGTGCATATGACCCAAATAAAATTTAAATTCTCAATAAACAAGATACAAAATGAAAATCGAGAATGACACTTCTCGCTCGATTCTCAAACTACGCAATATATTCCTTCTGCAAGGTGGAACTTTTGGAGTAAACTCTTTTTACCCCACTCCGTAATAGTCGAACGCCGAAAGAGCTACTCAATTTGCACGAAAAGCTTTACCCGAACCCCGAAACTTGACGATACTCCGAGAATATCATTTTCATTCCTTCGCATATTTCACTTTTCGCATGGCCCTCTCCGCTCGCTTCGCTCTCTACGGGGGCTCAAGAAAAGGAAACTAGCCAGGTGCTAACCCAGACTAACACAAGACATACCCAAAAACAAGAAAAAAATAGTTTAGTAATATAACTTAAAAAAAAAGAATTAAAACACCGACGGGGTTTCAACTCGAGTCGCCGAAGTGAAGGCTAACCATGCAAACCCCTAGGCCACCACGGCACATAGAAACGACTGGTTGCATCACGAAGACATGGTGCGCACGCAGGAATGAAAATGACTTTGTCTTATTATCCCCAAATAACCCCGAACGGTTGGAGACTCGCGGATGCTGTGACAGTATCATTTCATTTCATGCGTGCGCGCGCACCTGCGCGTCATGTCTTCGTGATGCAACCAATCGTTTGTATGTGCCCTGGTGGTCTAGGGGTTTGCATGATTAGCTTTCACTTCGGCGACTCGAGTTCAAACTCCGTCGGTGTTTTAAAATTTTCTTTTAAGGTTATATTTCTAAACTGTTTTTTTTCTTGTTTTTGGGTATGTCTTGGGTTAGATTGGGTTAGCACCTGGTTAGTTTCCTTTTCTTGAGCCCCCGTAGCGAGCGGTAGCGAGCGGAGGGCCATTCGAAAAGTGAAATATGCGAAGGAATGAAATGATACTGTCGGAGTATCGTCGAGTCGGCTGGAGTACTAGGAGTACTTTTAGGTATGCACGGAGAGAATGGCGTGAGTTCCCGAACGCGCCTTGCGTTATAAGATCCTTTACACAAATAGTGCACTATATAAAAGTCGACATTTCCTATTGGTCGATCCGCATGGCCCTCCGTTCGCATCGCTTGCTACGGGGGCTCAAGAAAAGGAACCTAACGTGCTAACCCAAGACATTTCCAAAATCAAGAAAAAAACTGTTTAAGAACCAGCTGTCTAAACCTCTACACCACGACCATAGATAATATATAAACAAAACGACAGCTCTTGACAGAAATTGATTGCATCACGAAGACAGGTAATGCGAGTTGGATCACGGCTACCTATACAATGTCGTATAGGTGGCCGTGGATGGATCGACCAATAGGAGAAGTCGATTTTTACATAGTGCATTATTTGTGTAAAGAACAAATGTTTTTGTCAAATATATGTTGGTTTTTGTTAAGGAACTTAAAATGTACGCACGCGCCTTATTGTATATAGTTTCTAAGGGATTTTTCGCGTATTGGGTTTAGATTATGCTAATTTATGATGAATTAACCTTTATACGTCATATACCTATCCCCACCAACATAAATGTATGATACACTGGAGTTACTTAGGTTTTGTTGGCGAAAACGTTACTTTTTGTCTGATGCAAATGACATAACCCAAGCAAAACCTGCTCCAGACCAGATTATGCTTGGCTAACCTAACGATGACGTCATCAACATCAACATTTACCCTACTTTAGGTTATGTCGCGAAAACGTTAGATTATGCTCAAAACCTAAACCGTTTATGCTAGATTAACCTCGCGAAAAATTGCTTTCTGTCACGAGATCTGTCAGTTTTCTTGAGAATCGTAGATTGTAGATGAATTTTCTAATTTTCTAGACAGTCACAGTTTATATACCGTGTAACAGTTATTTTATAGTGTAATTTATTAACTTTAACTTGTTTTCACTATGCCTGGGCATAGTTGTGCAGCAAAAAACTGTAGGAACAGGCGAAAAAACTGCAATAAAAGCTTTTTTCGGTTTCCCAGAAATCCTATTAGGTATGTATACAATTTAAAATATACTATTTAAGGGTCAATACCTACGTAGAGGACTGTTAGTTTAAACAGGGAAATGTAATTAAGAGTTTGGGGTCAATATTTAGTATTTATAGACTTTATTACGAGGGGGATTTCAGTAGTGAATTTGTGTACACTAAATTACCACTTTTGACAGAAATTACCACAAATTACCAGTAATTACCCCCAAATGACCACTCATTTCCTCTGTTACCCCTAATTACCTCAGAAATTAGCACTCAATACCACTTAAATCACCACTAATTTCCCCTAATTTTCTCTAATTACCAATTAAATTACCACTGAAATTGCCATTAAATTCCAAGAACTAAAGTTAGTTTCAAATGATGCACTTGATTTAAAACTAAATTGCATGTTGCTACGTAGGTATAGACGGTGCTACAAATTCGTGTGCATGCATGGGGATCTCAGGAACTGTAAGACATACGAGGTCGGTTAAATCAAAGTATATGTAAACTAGTAAGTTCACTCAACGGTAAATCCTTTGATGTAATTCAGCCACATTCTTTTATATTAAGTGACAACTGGAGATGACCGATGCGCTGCGTAAGTGTCCGATTGATTCGCGTGGCTTTCTCTAGTCTCAGGAGATTGTATGGACTCGTACCGAAAGACCTACTGAATGCCGGCCGGGTGAAAAATCAAGTGAAACTGAGCAAAGTTGTAAAAATATTTTCATAGAAGGAAATTGAAAAAAAATTTGCTATACGTTTGTCATTTTTAGGTGATACCCCTGTTGCTATCTCAGAATCTAACAAGAATTTAACAACACTGCAAATCGATCTTGAAAAGCCATCAATAATGGCAACTTTCTAATTTAATCAACTTTGTAGCTTTGACCGTTTCAAAGATAGCAATAATAGTGGATTACCTAAAATATATTTAAAAATATATAATAATATAATACTTCGGAATCTCATTTTTACTACACTTCTTTGGTTTCATGAAAGTGATTTTTCAAGGCCACGTTATGACATGGTTTATGTTTTCGTCTCGCGTTATGGCATTTTTGTATCGTCGATTGGACGACTAACGAAAACTAACCAAATCTATCAAAATTGATTGTACCGTATCGGCACCGGTTCAAATGACTACAATAAGCTGAGACTAAGTGAAACTAACCAAAACTTGATTCGACGATTAACCAAAACTAACAAAATCTATTAAAATTGATTATAACGTAACGGATTCAAATTACTAAAATAAGTTGATACTAACTGAAACTAACCGAAAGTTGATTGGAGGACTAACCCAAACTAACCAAATCTATTAAAATTGATTATAACGTATCGGAACAGATTCAAATAATTAAAATAAGTTGAGACTAAATGAAACTAACCGAAAGTTGTTGATGAATAACCCAAACTAACCAAATCTGTTAAAATTGATTTTAATGTATTCTGAAAAGCTTGAAATGACTAAAATAAGTTGAGAATAAGTGTAGCTAACCGAGAGTTGATTGAACTACTAACCCAAACTAACCAAATCTATCAAAATTGATTATAACGTATCGGATGACTAAAAGAATTTAAGACTAAGTGAAACTAACCGAAAGTTTATTGGAAAACTAACTTAAACTAAAAAAATCTATTAAAATTGATTATAATGTATCGGAACCGCTTTAAATGACTAACATAAGTTAAGAATAAGTGAACTAACGGAAAGTTGGTTCGACCACTAGCCCAAACTAACCAAATCTATTAAAACTGATTATAACGTGTTGGAACCGGTTCAAATGACTAAGGTATAAGTTAAAACTAAGTGAAACTAACCGAAACTTGATTCGACGATTAACGAGAACTAACCAAATCTATTAAAATTTATTATAACGTATGGTAACCGGTTCAAATGACTAAAATAAGTTGAGACTAAGTGAAACTAACCGAAATTTGAATCGACAACTAACCCAAACTAACCAAATCTATTAAAATTGATTATAGTGTATCGGAACCGCATTAAATGACTAAAATAACTTGAGAATAAGTGAAACTAACCGAAAGTTGGATCGACGACTAACCCAAACTAACCAAATCTATTAATATTGATTATAACATATTGGAACCGCTTTAAATGATTGAAATAAGTTGAGAAAAAGTGAAACTATCCGAAAGTTGAATCGACGACTAGACCAAAGTAACCAAATCTACTAAAATTGATTATAAAGTATCTGAACCGGTTCTAATGACTAAAATAGGTTGAAACTAAGTGAAACTAACCAAAAGTTGATTGAACGACTAACCGGATTAGGTTGGTTAGTTCGGGTTAATCGTCGATTCAACTTTCGGTTAGTTTCACTTAGTCTCAACATATTTCAATCATTTGAATATTTGAACCGGTTCTAAGACGTTATAATATAATAAAGATGATATTAGTTGGGTTAGTCACCAAATCAACTTTCGGTTAGTTTCTCTTAGCCTTAACTTATTTTAGATATTTGAACCGGTTCCGATACGTTATAAACAATTTTAATAGATTTGGTTACTTTGGATTAGTCATCCAATCAACTTGCGATAAACTTCACGTAGTTTCAACTTATTTTAGTCATTTGAACCGGTTCGGATAGGTTTTAATCAATTTTAATAGGTTTGGTTAGCTTGGGTTAGTTGTTGATTCATCATTCGGTTAGTTTCACTTATTCTCAACTTATTTCAGTTATTTAAAGCGATTCCGATACGTTATAATAAATCCTAATAGATTTAGTTAGTTTGGGCTAGTCGTCCAATCAACTTTCGATTAGCTTCACATAGTTTCAATTTATTTTAGTCATTTGAACCGGTTCCGATACGTTATAATCAATTTCAATAAATTTGGTTAGTTTGGGTTAGTTTGGGGACGACTTCAATCAACTTTCGACTAGCTTCACTTAGTTTCAATTTATTTTAGTCATTTGAACTAGTTCCGATACGTTATAATCTATTTTAATAGGTTTGGTTCGTTTGGGTTAGTCGTTGATTCATCTTTTGGATAGTTTCACTTATTCTCAACTTATTTTAGTCATTTAAAGCGGTTCCGATACGTTATAATAAATTTCAATAGATTTGGTTAGTTTGGGGGCGACTACAAGCACCTTTCGACTAGCTTCACTTAGTTTCAACTTATTTTAGTCATTTGAACCTGTTCCGATACGGTATAATCAATTTTAATAGATTTGATTACTTTGGATTAGTCGTCGATTCAACTCTCGGTTAGTTTCACTTAGTCTTAACTTATTTTAATCATTTGAACCAGTTCCGATACGTTATAATCAATTTTAATAGATTTGGCTAGTTTAAGTTAGTCGTCTATTCAATTTTCGGTTTGTTTCACTTAGTCTCAACTTATTTTAATCATTTGAACCGGTTCCGAGACGTTATAATCAATTTTAATAGATTTGGTTAGTTTGGGTTAGTCGTCCAATCAACGTTCGGTTAGTTTCACTTAGTTTCAACTTATTTTAGTCATCTGAATTGATTTCGATACATTATAATCAATTTTAATAGATTTGGATAGTTTGGGTTAGTCGTCGATTCAACTGTCGGTTGGTGTCAGTTATTCTCAACTTATGCTAGTCATATAAAGCGGTTCCGATACGTTATAATGATTTTATTACATTTGGTTAGTTTGGGTTAGTCGTCGATTGAACTTTCGATTAGTTTCACATAGTCTCAACTTATTTTAATCATTTGAACCGGTTCCGTTACGTTATATTCAATTTTAATAGATTTGGTTAGTTTGGGTTAGTAGTCCAATCAACTTTCGGTTAGCCTCACTTATTCTCAACTTATTTTAGCCATTTGAAGCAGTTCCGATACGTTATAATTAATTTTAATAGATTTGGTTAGTTTGGGTTAGTGTTCAATTAACTTTCGGTTAGTTTCACTTATTCTCAACTTATTTTAGCCATTTGAAACGGTTGCAATACCGACGTCATTATCAATTCTAATAGATGTGGTTAGTTTGGGTTAGTCGTCGATTCAACTTTCGCTTACTTTCACTTATTCTCAACTTATTTTAGTCATTTAAAGCGGTTCCGATACGTTATAATCAATTTCAATAGATTTGGTTAGTTTGGGTTAATCGTCGATTCAACTTTTGATTAGTTTCACTTTGTCTCAACTTATTTTAATCATTTGAATCGGTTCTGATACGTTATAATCAATTTTAATGGATTTGGTTAATTTGGGTTAGTCATCCAAACAACTTTCGTCTAGTTTCATTTAGTCTCAACTTATTTTAGTTATTTGAACCGGTTCCGATACCTTATAATCAATTTTAATAAATTTAGTTAGTTTGGGTTAGTCGTCGGATCAACTTTGGGTTAGTTTGGGTTAGTCGTCCAAACAACTTTCGGCTAGTTTCACCTAGTCTCAACTTATTTTAGTTATTTGAACCGGTTCCGATAAGTTATAATCAATTTTGATAGATTTGGTTAGTTTGAGTTAGTCGTCGATTCAACTTTCGGTTAGCTTCACTTATTCTCAACTTATTTTAGTCATTTGAAGCGGTTCTGATACGTTATAATCAATTTCAGTAGATTTGGTTAGTTTGGGTTAGTCGTGGATTAAACTTTGGGTCAGTTTCACAGGGCCAAAATATATTTTTTCTTCAAACGTCAGTAAATCCATCATTACTCGACTGTGTAGGCGGCCGTGAAGTTACGCTTTTCCTCCGCCGGAGCTTTACTTTTCACTTTTCCGCCGGCGGAGGTAAAAGTGTTGTCATAGCAACATAGATACAATAGGTCTGTTCTAGCAGCGATTTCAAACGGTTCCAAACCGTACGGAGTTTGCGCATAGCCATATAAGCGACGCTTTTATCGTTATGCGCAAACTCCGGACGGTTTGAAACCGTTTGAAATCGCTGCTAGAACAGACCTAATACAAACCAACAACAAAATAAGCGTCAACAACTCAAGATTTATTAAACTACAATTTGTATTTCTCACTCAATTTGTGACTGCATTTCTAAAAATCACTAATTTAGGAACAAATTGGTTATTATTTAATCGAACTTACTCAATAACTGCTTATCAATACCGAATTAAAACGCAATCGGAGATGCAATCTTAAAAAATTAATTATTGTTGACAGTGTCCACTGACAGCTTTATGTTACATCACGATACACATATAACGGTATGCTGATTTCTAGACTCGTTTTTGACTCACCCGCGCATCTACGTCACCCGGGAAAATTTGACGCTGTCATAATTTATTTAATTAAGTGAATTTTTAGATTTGTTTTGTGTTTATATAATGTTATAGGATTATTTAAATTAAAAACTTATAGTATAATTATGCCGAACTGTGCTGTGGCTACTTGTAAGAACAATAATAGGACCACCAAAGGGATAATATTAAATATTTTCGTTTTCCTAAACATGAGTTAGCAAATCAGTGGATTCGAGCTTGTCGAAGAGAAGATGGAATTAACGTAAAAGATGATGAGTATCTTTAATTATTAAAGCTTTACTTTATTATTTATTATTTTTATTACATATTTCCACGATATACATGATTTTTTATGGCAGTGGCGCACACTCTAAAGAGACATCCTATGGCTAGAGATGGATCCTATTTTCACGTACCGTACCGTGATTTTAGCTGCCGCTAATTCGACATTTGGGTGCTGCTGTGCCTTAGTTCCGTTCTTTAAACATTCGTTTTAGATATACCACTATCAAGTCACGGTTCATGCTCCAGCCAGACACTTTCTGGTTAAAAAGTATTTGCCAAAATTTAAATAAGAAAAAAAAATAAAGCAACATGTATTATTGAAGTGTGATTGAAGTGAAACTTCTTAACGCGCGCCGGGAGGAATATTTACACATGCTCACATACGAAGGTACCAGGGTGCTAAAATCGTTAGGTTCTGTAGCGCTACAAAAGCTGATTGATATGCGCACCTAATCGCGCCATGTCTTCGCCATGCAATCGTTCTGTTCCAACAGCTCTCATGGCCGAGTGGTCTAGGTGCTTAGGTCTCGATTCGGCGGAGCGGCGCGGCCTGAGTTCGAACCCCGTTGCTTTTAATTTTTTTTTAAGGTTTTTTTTTTTCATTTGGGCCTTTTCTTTTTGTTAATTAAGTGGTATATTTTAAAAAAACACTTTTTAACGAAATCCGTTACAATATGTATATGATTTTATTGTGATATGTTTGTTAGCTTACAAGCAAAAAATATAGGATTTGCTCTGTTACCTTGTCAAGACATAAGCGAAACTTTTATGAAGAATATATTTTTTTTCATTTAGGCCTTCCCTTTTTGTTAATTAGTATTATATTTAAAAAATGGTATATTTAAAAACACTACTATTTAACCAAATCCGGTACGATATGTAGGGGTCGTCATTTCCTTGACAACTTCTTGATTTTGTCTTGATCTTGTCTTGGTTTCAAGACAAGATCACGACAAGAAATAATCTTCAAGACAAGACAATAAATTAGTTCTCAAGTCCAAGATTTCTTGGAAAGAAACCAACAAAATCTTGAAATTTCTTGAAAATGTAAAATAAAAAAAACTCATTGGTTTTGCTAGTTTATTGAAAAAAGAAACAAAGCACTAAAACATTTATAATGGAATGATAAAAAAAATTATTATGTAAAAAATAACTTTTTTATTTTCAAAGATTTTTGGATATGTTATGGCTTAATTGGGATCAAAAAGTACTTTGCAAACCGAGTCTACTTCAGTGGAAATGAAATAAATATGTAAAAATGGGCAAGAAATATTTGAAAGGGTTCAGAATATTGACTATTAAATAATGAGGTCAATACAAAGAAAATTAAAATTGTACTTTAAGTTTGATAAAACTATATCTTGTGGGCTAAATTAAATTGAATAATTTTTTAATGCTTAATGACTTTTTATTTGCATGGGATTTTTATTTATTATTTTTGGATATGTTATGGGCCAAGATATTAGAATCAAAAAGAACTTCTCTCAGCTGATCTACTTCGATGGCGTACAGAATATTTAAATTTACGTAATTTTTTAAATTAAGAAAAAATTAATTTATGAAGGAATGAATTATAAAACAATACTATCATGACCGCGTGCCCCTCGATTCCACGCATCAAGTATAAACATTACATCAACCAATCTCATCCCGACTTTTCTATTTAGTTCTAAAATGTTGAAATAATACTTAAATACCCTTTTATACATTTAAACTATTTTCTAGAGTAAAAATATGTATAATATATCAATTATAATTAGTAATAGAAATATAGAATGAAAATGCTTTTATTCTTTAGTTAACACACGTACACGTATAATTAGGAACGTACCTATTATCGAAAATGTCCTTTAAAATCCCCCAAAACTGCGAATATTGCATTTCAAAACCAATGTTCTATACACGCTGACATAACAGAATCGTAAGCGTCGTTCCCGGGTGACGTCACACGTTTCTGTGTGGAAGGTTCTGCCTGCGCAAGAGCATACCGTTATATGTGTATCGTGTGTTACATTATATTCACCGACACCGGTCTAAGCAAGGCCACCTACGACCGTGGTCTAAGCCGCCTTGCGAACCCACTTATCTTTAATAATAATTATTATTACTATTAAAAAGAGATGTTTTTGCATTATTTGTCGACATTTGAAGAAAAAACAGCATATTTTATTTGGAGGAAAAGTTACTTTTCATGGCTTGCTCTCTATTACCAGCCTCACTCCGTTCGGCTGTTAAACACGAGCGCGCCATGAAAAGTATCACTTTTCCTCCATATAAAATAATATACTATAATATTTACAAAGCATTCCATTATCGCTATATAATATGTACTTATAAAAAAAAATCTGACACCTAGACGATTTTTCCGGTCTTGTCGCCTCCTTCACCTAATTTTATTAACATATCTATTCACTAATCCGACTATAGATTTTTCCTATTTGCCTTTGATTTTTCATTGCTTCGTATATATTTCCACCGAAGTCCGAATAAAATATTAAAATAGAAATAAAAATAAGGATTTTCACAAATCCGACTCTGTTCTGAACACTCTGCCTACACACGAACGACTGATTAAACTAAAACGCTCCACATGCTGCCAACAATCTGCGGATTTTCGGCGGCTGGCAGAAAATATTTGGGGGAGTGGAGCTACTAGTTTACATATACTTTGGTTAAATTAAGGCAAAGTTGCGCAATTTGATGTCCAACAAGATGCCGTTTTGATATATGAAAAATTCTGAACACTTCCGGAGATATCCGGAAAAATACGAAATTTTTCAAAATCGTTTTTATTTTTTCTGACGTTATTTGGAAAAATATTTTAAAATAAATAACACTTTTTCATTGACACTTTTTCCCCTCTACAAGGAGGCATTGTTATATTTAAAATCCGACGTTTCATCTTCTAGCAGCTATCATCAACTTATTTTTTTTTTTAAATACTGTCCTGGATATATTTTTTGTTATTCGTTGCCTTTTAGCCTTCATAAGGCAATCATTCTTGGGGGAGACATAAATATATCCAATGTAGTGAGGGTAGTTATAGTGTCGGGTCCAACCAGGCAAGAGTTTGTGACTTTTTTAATAGCTTTAATTGTGTACAGCCTGTTAGTGATGTAACCAGACCATCGCTCGGACCATCCTCATTCAATGGGGGAACTTTGTTGGACGTATTTCTTGTTCAGCCTCCCAGTTTGGTGGCCAGTTGTTTTGTGGATGATGGTATTTATTTATTTATATAGGAGATCATAGGGCTGTTATATTAAGGTTAGAAACCCAAACAGATAAAGTTGAAGTTAATCCCACTAAATTATATTTTAATTACAAAGGAGCAAATTTAAATTTATTCAATGCTTATATTAGCAACAGGTTTGGAGAATGGGCGGGAATGGAAATGTAGAGGTCAGGTGGCTGGAGTTTAAGAATATTTTATTGAAAGCCAGAGAGCTATTTATACCTAAGTGTAAAATTAAGCTTAATGCTGAACCCATTTATTATAATCGCTCAATAAAAATACTAAAAAGGAAATGTAGAGTTGCTCATAAATATCGCAAGAGAGGTCAATGTTATGCAGATAAATTCTGGGAGCTACGTAGAAAATTAAATAAGGAAAGATATACTGCAGAGAAAGAATATTTACTAAAATTATTTGACCAGATCAATAAATCTCATCAGTGGAAAAAATTATATAATTATATTTCATCTAAGAAGGGTTCTACCAGAAATCTACCATACCTGATTGTCAGTGACAGAGTCCACTCAACTTCGGCTGATGAGGCTAATGTTCTTAATGATTATTTCTGCACAAATTTTTCTGGGAAAAATACAGATTTTGTTGGTTTTTTTTAAAGATTTCCTTGTAGGACCTGCAAATACTACATTTTTCAGTTTACCAGGGGGGATATAGTCAGGTGTTTAAGAAAATGTAAATGTAGCTTTACAGAAGGACCTGATGGTCTATGCAGTGGCCTGCTGAAGTTGACAACTGAGAGTATTAGTTCTTACCTAAAAGTATTGTTTGATATCAGTTTGAATAACTCTTCATTACCCAGTGACTGGAAGCGAGCCATTGTAATTCCATTGCATAAGGCTGGTCAAAAATGTGACCCAACAAATTACAGGCCTATTAGCCTTACATCTGTGTGTTGTAAAATATTTGAGCAAATAATTTGTAAATATATAAGAGAGCAACAAGATCAATCAAATTTTTTCTATAATAGGCAATATGGCTTTAGACCCTCATACTCTTGTGAAACAGCCCTTCTTTCCCTCACACATGATTTAATTCAGTCACTTGAGACTAATTGCCAGGCTATTGCATTGGATTTTAAAAAGGCATTTGATGTGGGGCCTCATGATAAGTTGATGGCTAAATTTTCCAACTTAAATATTGATAAAAGGGTTATTTTGTGGTTCCAAAATTTTCTTCAGTGTAGATCCCAATGTGTATTGGTGGATGGATCTCTCTTAACACAGAGAGAGGTTTCATCAGGTGTCCCGCAGGGGAGTGTTATTGGTCCTTTGGCCTTTTTAATTTACATAAATGATTTGCCACTTGCAGTGAATTCTACAGTGATGCTTTTTGCTGATGACTGCTTCATCTATAGGACAATCAAGGATCACACCGACACAATGACCTTTTACAAATCGAAGCATGGCTTCTATCAAATGCCATGAAGCTAAATATCTCTAAAAGCCAATTTATTTCATTTGGCAAAAAGGTCCATTTTGAGTATAAAGTAAAGTAAAGTAAGCCTTTATTTCAAAACAGGTTACAACCCACTTACATGAAATTCGACACAACAATACAAAATAATACAAAAAAAATCTTAATCTAAACATAAGCTAACCTACCAATTACCAATTGCAAATCATTAAAATTATGTATCCAAAAAATCCATGAGCACATCCGTAATTGTCTTAATAGGTGAGAAATGAATGTCACACAGTTCAGATATTAGATTACGCTGTACGTATAAGATCTCTAACAATATTATTGTCTCAGTAAATACTCTAAAATATTTGGGAATTGAACTCTCACCTAATCTTCATTGGGAATCCCATATCAACAGTCTGCTTAGAGATGCATACCGAATTTTAGGATTCGTTATGAGGAATTTAAAGGAAGCTTCTAGGGAGGCTGGAGCAAAGGCCTATCTAACTTATGTTCGGCCTATTCTTGAATACTGTCCTACAGTGTGGCATCCAAACCAGTTAGGCCTTAGAAATGAGGTGGAGATGGTCCAAAGGAGAGCTGTACGCTGTATTTATCTAAAGCTGATGATACACAAGGTACAGTCTGGTGTTCCACCCTTGTTTGCTTTGAAAAGTGCACTGCATCCACCTACCTATATAGGCAGAAATGATCATGAATTTAAGATTGATCCCCCTAGGACTAGAACTAATGTAGAATTTTACTCACCATTGAGTGTGGGAGTGAGGCTGTGGAACCTTTTGGACAAATCTATATTCCATGATGGTTTCCCCAGTCTCTACTCCTTCAAGAATAAAATTAATATTAATGTAGTATAAGTTAAATTTACTCACATTATTGTAAAAATGTTTTAAGTATTGTACAAGGCATAGTGTGATACTTTGTAAGATATTATGTAAATTTTGAATTTTTTGTGATTGTTTGATTTATTTTAAATGGGTATGTTTATGTACAACCACCAACCACCAGCGACTTTGGCTATTATTTGTGATATTTGATAAATAAATAAATAAATAAATACATAAATAAATAATCTAATTATAACCTAATAATTTTGAAATTGGCTTCTTATGGATGCGGGTTAAGAAACTAGAGAAACTAGAATTACCTTGGCCAACGTTTCGGAAAATCTAGGGCTTTGTGGTTACATTTTTCAAAACGTTGGCCAAAGAAAACCTATTTTTTTTTCTGGACCCATACCGTCAAAAACCAAATTAAAAATTTTTATATTAGGTTTTGTTGTATATGAGAAGTGGTAACCTTGCAATAGTTTTATCAATAACATCATGAATAAACCGTTGCAGCAGTATATTGCCGCTGATTTTAAAGCTTTTAAGGCCTCATTTATACTGACTACAAAAATATGTAATTTGACGGCGTTTAACCCGTACTGGAGTCGTCATAATTTACAAAAAAATCTTAAGAGCGCTTTCACACGAGGATACTGTATGCGAGATTCGCGTATCCGAGATACAGGTTAAACATACATTCAAATGGACCTATTCACACGGCACGAGCGACGCATACAGTATCGGGATTCCGAATTTCTGCATCTCGGCAACTCAGTCGCTGGACGCTGAATGCGTATGCCACATACAAAATTAGCATTACGATATATGGACCTGTTCAGACATGGATACTTTTGCATCGGAGAAGATATAGACGCGGAATATTTTTCAGTAAAAATTCAATCATCATAGGTATTAATTATTACGCGCTATAGTGATGAACCTATGCACGGCACTGCGACTATTTAGTACTGATTGAAGAAATACGTGAATTCGATGCAGCAGTCCAAGTTTTCGACCGCGATTCTGTATCTCGCATACAGAATCCTCGTGTGAACGCTCTTTGGATTTAAAAAAAAAAAACGTCCAAAAACGATGCTGATATCTAAATGATTATGAAATTTTTGAAAAAATTTTATAAAAGTCGATGATACCCCTCCTAATTTGGAATAAAAAGCTTCTTATGAATTGTTTCGTCCAACGGAGAACTTTTGAAAAAGGAGACATTTAAAAAAATAAATTTATTTACCACCATGTATGTTTTTGAAAATGTTACTTTTATGATGGTAACGTATCAATGGATCCCTTTAACTGTTTCCAAGGTAAAATCGATCTTCTGTTATTTTGGAAAAATGTATAAAAAAAATTATAATGGGCTGTAATT